>JAJTUV010001471.1:600000-797500 GCA_021653895.1 Mastomys natalensis | reverse complement strand
TATGGTGGATTAGTGCCTTATGGCCACCTGGAACTCTTCCTCATCCTTGGATTCTGTACAGTATCATTCAGGGCCAGCGTCCCTGAGATTGGCAGGATCCTAGAATTGTGTGGCAGCTGCTCTTCTTTCTAAAGTTGCTTTGTCTGTCAGCCACACAGGACTCCTACCCTCACAGCACATTAGGATCAATATTTCAAAAAATGTAACTTTATTAAAAATTTAAATGTTTTTTATTTAGTGTGTGTGTGTGGTGTAGTTGTGTGTGTGTGTGTATGTGTGTGTGTCACAGTACACATGTGAGGTCAGAAGACAACTTGTAGGATATGGTTCTTTTCTTCCATCATGTGGGTTCTGAGCTCAAACTCAGGTTGTCAGGTGTTGGCAACTGCCTATACCTCTGAGGCATTTCACTCATCTTAATTTAATTTAATTAAAAGTTAGTATTAGGCACCATATGATATTTTCAAACAAAGTATGTTTTAGTAAATTCTCATCCACCCAGTCTCTCCCCTCCTGTCCTTCATGGGGTGACTCCCTCCTGTCCCTACTTCTTGTCCTTCATGGGGTGATTTCCACCTTCATGTCTCATGCCTTTTTGTCAATCCTCAAAATCTCTTTTTAGCTTCTCTTGATATCCTTTATAAATTTTCAGACTTAACTACATTCATACCCATCTATATAAACCTACACATTTACAGCTAGGGTACACATTGGAGAGTGAACTGGTTTTTTGTCTTTATGGCTTTGGGTCACTTCACCCAACCTAAACCTTTCCAGATCCATGCATACATTTTTTTTTTTCTTGGAAATTTTGTTTTCGTCAGATCGTGTTACACGAACTACTCACTCCTGTGAATAACTTCAGTTTGTAGGCGGTCAGGAGGAAACCCACCAAGTCCCAGAGCTCCGAACTGCCTCTTTTTGTGCAGCTTTACTCTCTGTGCTCTTATTCATAGCTGTGCCCAAAACGGGAAAGTCACACTCAGGCTGACTGAGTAATGACAGAGGCCAGAGTCTTCTCGCCTGCCAAACACCCAGCTATTAATGGCAACTTATTTTTATTACACATTTGCAGTCTCATCCTAGAAAATACTAAAAATAGAAACTCATTAATACTCAAGAGGCAAATGGTTTACAATTTCTTAGCTTTATTTGAGAAGAAGACAAAAGATTATGTTTGGTTCAACCCCCCCCCCCCGCCCCATTTACCAGAAGGAAGTAGAATATTCCATTAGAAGGTATTTTAAAGATCTCATGGGAACGTTGATTTTGGGTTAGAGGATAAGGACATCTATCTCCCGACTGATTTTCTTCTCTTCAGTTGTGGCGCTATTGTTCACCCTAGGACTAGGGAGGGTGGGACAGTGCGTGAGCATACATTCCTGTGAGTCTGTGGCTTCCGTTCTGTGCATGATTTCAGGACCACGCAACAGGAAGTCCAGTTTCAGGGACAGAGCACAGGTGCTAAGAAGAGTAAGAGCCGAAGGGGTCATGTCCAAAAATGAGACAGAAGCTGCTTTCTACTGATTTCTATCTTCATTCAATAGTGAGTTTGAAGGGAAAGATGCATCCATTGATCAGAGCTGTTCTCAGCCAATCACGTGGTACTGGTTAACCAACTGTGTACAAGGTCAGCTGTGCCTGCCAGATGGCCGATCGTGGGCTCTACTGCACAAGATAAACTAAGTCAATAGAATAGGAGTCAGGGAGGGGAAGCCTCAGATTTCCTGGGTTTCTTGGTGACAAATCCAGGTGTGTGTGTTTTCTAGCTCCCAATGAATCAGCAGGGTGATGCTGACTGCACTGTTGCCCTGGGATTACCTAAGATAAAAAGTCTGGCTTCTTTTAGTCCACTCTTTTGTCTTCACCAAAAAGAATTGTTTTCCTGCTTGTCCATGGAAGAAGTTATTAAGGCATAGAGAAATTGCTGGGAAAGACCCTTTAGCAGTGTGAGCGGGGCTGACAGTACTTGTCTCAAAGTAAAGTCTCATTTGAAAACTCTTCTGCTGTTCTTCCCATTCTTGTCTTCATTTCCTCTGTCCTCTTCCCCTGCTTCTCCACCCCTCCCTCCTCTTCCCTGCTCTCCACCCCTCCCTCCCCTTCCCCTGCTCTCCACCCCTCCCTCCCCTTCCTCTGCTCTCCACCCTCCCCCTCTTCTCCTGTTCTCCACCCCTCCCTCCTCTTCCCCTGCTCTCCACCCCTCCCTCCCCTTCCCCTGCTCTCCACCCCTCCCTCCCTTCCTCTGCTCTCCACCCTCCCCCTCTTCTCCTGTTCTCCACCCCTCCCTCCCCTTCCCCTGCTCTCCACCCCTCCCTCCCCTTCCCCTGCTCTCCACCCCTCCCTCCTCTTCCCCTGCTCTCTGCCCTCCCACCTGCCGACTTCCCTTCTTCCCGGTTCCCTTTCTATTTAGTTTATCTTATGCAACAGATTTCACAGTCGGGGAACACAGAGGAGGGGTTACTGACAGATCTTAAGGAGTCCATGAAGGTGACATTAAAGCCCCATCTTTGTCTTTCTCAGTCACTTGGTACCTGAGTGGTGCCTGAAGACACCTGAAAAATGAGAAGCTGTTGATGTTTCTGGAAGTGATGAGTCAAAGGTCTTTCTGAATGGAGAGTTGGTTGGGCAGGTGATCTCTCCTTTTACAATTCTGTTCAGAACTGAATGACTCCTATAACCTTTGAGGAAGAGTCTTCTTTGATGTGATCAAGAGGAACATCCAGTTTTAAGTATTTCCTTAGCTTGCTTATAGCACACCAGGAAAAGTAGCTTGGCTTTGTTATTTTTCTCAGTCTTTATTCTTTCCTCCTGCTGTGCAATAAGAAAAGCAAAGTCCAAAGTTTTGTGCTTTCAAACCTGTCCAATCCTGTTTTAGGCTTTTCTGTTTCCAAGTTATTAAAATAACCGAAGAGACTGTTGTGCGGAGGGAGTCACAACAGATCAAATGGATCAGATTGCATTTATCTTGAAAGAGTTCTGTATCTTTCAATAACGTCACATTATAGGATAGGTTAAAAAAAAATAATATCTGATGTTTAGATTCTACAGTGAAATAGAATGATCCGCTTCAAAGAAAGGTGACGTTAATTAATACGTGGATACTTGTACACATCTTTGAGTCATACATTCTTCTCAGAATAGTTTTTTACCCAAGAAACAAACAAATAATAACAAAAAAATAAATGGTGCAACCAGGAGGCTCAGACTAGGTTTCTATCCCGCATTAGATTTGTTTGTTTGTTTCTGGTTTTGTTTTTCTTGCCACTGTGACAGAATATCTTCTTGTGCCAGGAAACATTCGTGAACCCAAAAAGATCACCAAGGAGCCAAATCTGATGTAATCACATTAGGGTCTCTTTATTCAAGCATGAGCTGGGGCCATACCACCATTTCTGATGCAGGAGAATGGGAGGGGGCCCAGAGCCCAGTTTCAGGCAAGCATTTATAGAGGGAAGAAGGGGTATCTAGCTTGGCACACATCTGATTGGGGGTCATTATGGCCTTTAACATAATTGGCTACTGCCATGAGCCAAAGCATAAACTTAACTTCTGCTTTTGTCCTGACTGGTGGTTGTTAGGAAGTGAAGTGCCGGAGGCAGGCTTGTAACCTGGGAGGTGTAGATTTCTTGGGGAATAACCTGGAAACTGGTTAGTTTCTTGGCCTGTTAGTTAACTTGAGTTTAACCTTAGGTCAGGTTTTCTAAGATGGAGTCTAAACTCAAAAGATTTGGTCTCTCGATCTGACAGAAGCAATTTAGAGGATAGAAATACATGTTAAATGCTATGCAGGTATAGAAGACTTATTTTAGTTTCCAGCTGGGAACAGTCTATAAAGGCATGACTGATGGGACATGTCACTGTGTGGCACCAACTACAGTGGCAGCAACCAGGAAGCAGATGGTTAAGCCTGAATCAGTAGGTCAGGCTACAGTCCTCAAAGCCCTGTCCCCAGTGACACTCTTTCACCAGATATTCCTCCTATCCTAAAGACTTCATCCTTTCCACCCTCCCCAAAGAAGTGCCACTAACTAACTGGGGACCAGGTATTCTAACACGTGAGCCGGGGGTGGAGAGGACATTTCACACCTACAGTGTAACACATCATCATTAGTGACAAGTAAAGTAGTTTGGTGAATACCAACTGGTTTGAGTAATTTGAAGACATATTGAATATAGCATACATATATAAATAAATAATACGCTAGAGGAATTCATCTGGAAATGAAATTGAGCTTGGAAATTGGCATGCTACAGGATGACAGAGAGGACTCGCTGTTTTCTTAGTAGATACTTGCATCTTCAAGAGAAGTGTGGCGGCTTTGCAAAATGCTAGCATGGAAGGGCAGGAAACCAGCCTCTTCTTTCTTTTAAAATATAACCAATTTGCAGAGATGGGTTTTCTCATTAGTCCACATTCATTTGAAATGATTGAGTTTGAATAAGATATTGGCTTTGTACTAAAAAAAACTTGGTACTCACGAACTCTTCAATAGAGAAAATTATTAAACATATTACCAATGCCATCCTGGGAGTGTCTCTGGATAGTAGGAAAACCCTGTTCTGCTAGGAAAGCTGGTTCCCAGGTTCCTGTGGCCAGGAGTTAATCTTTCTTTTGTCTCCAATATGAGGCAGCAGAAGCTGCATGTCTTCCCATTACCTGTGGGATCTGTTGTTCTCTGGGAACAAATTTCGTAGAAAACAACTTTCATTAACTTTAGAAACTGCTGCTGCAGAAGGTAATTTTAGTGATTTCTGTTATCATTTGGGTTAAGAACAGCAAAGGAGAACATTATTCTTCCACAGAGCTGTCACCATCATCATACATGTTTTCCTTAAGGTATGCTTTGGGGCAAATAATAATGAGTAGTATATAGCTTTTCACTCTGAGTTAAATCTTTTTGGTAAACATTTATGTTCCATGTTTTTCTCTTTCCCCGATCATTCCCCAATTACTTTATAACTGAAGCATTGGTAACTTCAGGCATGTAGACACATATAGATCAAGGTGAATACAAACACAGCTAGTGACCTGTGTTGTGCTATATTTGTCATGAATCGTCCTTCATCCTGTTAGTAATGCATTCTATTTCTCAAATGAAATTGACTTTTTGGGGACGGGTCAGACTCAGGAATGGCGGCGTCCATGTTCTACTGCCGGCAGTTGGCCACGGTTGCCCCGCGGAGCCACCAGCCGCAGACTAAGCTGCGAGCCGCCGCCCAAGTTCTGGGAAATTCTGGATTGTTTAACAAGCATGGATTCCAAATACAGCAGCAGCAGCAAAGGAATCTTTCACTGCATGAATACTTGAGTATGGAATTATTGCAGGAAGTGGGTGTCTCTGTTCCCAAAGGCTTCGTGGCAAAGTCATCAGATGAAGCTTATGCAATTGCCAAAAAATTAGGGTTAAAGGATATTGTGATAAAGGCACAGGTTTTAGCTGGTGGCAGAGGAAAAGGGACGTTTACAAGTGGCCTCAAAGGAGGAGTGAAGATCGTTTTCTCTCCAGAAGAAGCAAAAGCTGTTTCCTCACAGATGATTGGGCAAAAATTGATTACCAAGCAAACTGGAGCAAAGGGCAGAATATGCAATCAAGTTTTGGTCTGTGAGTGAAAATATCCCAGGAGAGAACACTACTTTGCAATAACAATGGAGAGGTCATTTCAAGGGCCTGTATTGATAGGAAGTGCACAAGGCGGTGTTAACATTGAAGATGTTGCTGCTGAGAACCCTGAAGCCATTCTAAAGGAACCTATTGATATAATCGAGGGCATCAAAAAGGAACAAGCAGTGAAACTTGCACAGAAGATGGGATTTCCTTCTAACATTGTGGATTCTGCAGCAGAAAACATGATCAAGCTTTATAAACTTTTTCTGAAGTGTGATGCAACTATGGTAGAAATAAACCCAATGGTAGAAGATTCTAATGGAAAGGTGTTGTGCATGGATGCAAAGATCAATTTTGATTCAAATTCAGCCTATCGCCAGAAGAAGATATTTGATCTTCAGGACTGGAAGCAGGAAGACAAAAGGGACAAAGAGGCAGCTAATGCAGATATTAACTATATTGGCCTCAATGGGACCATAGGCTGTCTAGTAAATGATGCTGGCTTGGCTATGGCCACAATGGATATAATAAAACTGCACGAAGGGACTCCAGCCAACTTTCTTGATGTTGGTGGCGGTGCCATAGTCCAGCAAGTAACAGAAGCATTTAAACTTATCACTTCAGATAAAAAGGTACAGGCTATTCTGCTCAACATTTTTGGAGGAATCATGAGATGTGATATTATTGCACAAGGAATAGTCATGGCAGTAAAAGATTTAGAAATTAGAATACCTGTTGTGGTATGGTTACAAGGTACACGAGTTGATGATGCTAAGGCGCTAATAGCAGACAATGGTCTTAAAATTCTTGCTTGTGATGATTTGGATGAAGCAGCTAAAATGGTTGTAAAACTCTCTGAAATAGTGACCTTAGCCAAAGAAGCCCATATGGATGTGAAGTTTCAGTTGCCAATATGAGAAAGACCTTGGTGGATGGCTGCGGCCATCTTTTTTGCTTCTTCTACAGAATGTCACTTGAAGTATGCCTTTTTTCTGGTGTTGGGTACAAAGTTCTTCATTGATAAGAGTCCTATAAATAAAATTACTACAAAGATTAAAAAACAAAAAAGAAATTGCCTTTTATTTTTTAAGAATATATGGTCACTAAGGTTAAACACTGTATTAGTCAGGATTCTCTAGAGTCATAGAATTTATGGAATGTCTTTCTATATTAAGGGAATTTACTGGAATGACTTAACAGTTTGCAGTCCAACTAACCCAACAATGGGCACCTGTGAGTGGGAAGACCAAGAGTCTAGTAGTTGCTCAGTCCCACAAGGTTAGTTGTTTCAGCTGGCCTTCTGTATAAGCTGGAATCCTGAAGAAGTAGGTTCATGCAGATGTTCTGGCAAATAAGTGCAAGCAGGCAAAGAAGAAAGAACACTTCCTTTTTCCATTGTCCCTATGTGGGCTGCCAGCAGAAGATATGGCCCAGATTAAAGGTGTGTACCACAACACCTGGATCTGGAGCTTGCTCTGTCCCAGTTTGACTTTGAACTCAGAGGCCTGCTTGCCTCTGTCTCCTGGAATTAAAGGTGTGTACTACCTTCCTTGAGTCTAGGGTTTTCAAGGCCACTAGGCTTCAAGATCTGGCACAAAAGCATGTTGCAGTCCATGTCAAGATTCAGATCAAAAGCTTGTTTCTTTTCCAACCTCAAGATCTGGATCACAGGTGTGCCCTCCATTTCTAGATTTGTAGTTCATTCCAGATGTAGTCTAGGTGACAACCAGGAATATCCATCACAAATACTAAATATAAATCATAGAGTTGGAAGCTAGTTTTGGTTCTCTAGTTCTACACATTGCATCAAATCCTTTCATTTTTCCTTCCTCTCTTCCCTATCCTTCTGCCTCCTATCTCCCCTCCATTCCCTTTCTTTCTTTCCATGCTATTTAGACAAGATTGCACTATAAAATCCAAGCTTTCCTCGAACTTGTCATCCACTCACCTTAGGCTCTTGAGTGCTGGATTTACAGGCATTGGCAGGGGGGGGGCAACTTTTTGTGTTTTTAATTTTCTGCCCTGGGTTAGACAGAGGGTGTTCCTATCTATATTTTTCTATTAACTCAGCAATTTTCCATACTCATGTAACTGCTCAAGCCTACATTTAAATGAGACCAAATCCTTGCCTTAAATGAAGTTTTATTAAGGTCTTCTTAATAAAACTAAACCAGACTTTCTCAGCTTGGCAATGGAGAAGATATATGAGAAAACACTGCTTTTGCCCAGTTTGCTTTAGTTTCCAGCCCTAGGGAGCCTTGGTTACTACAGCCACATTAGCTGGGGTTGGGTGGAACAATTCCCCTTAATATACTTCAGTTTGTGTAGGGGGTAAAATACCATTTTACATTTCTGAAAGCCTACCCCATGACAAGATGACACATTTATGTGAGGGGGATGGGGAATCTCTGGTAAGAAGAAAAAACCAGACAGAGGAGCTAATGCAGCAGAGACCTTGGGCTGTTTGGTGTTATTTCCATGATCTCCAAATGACCAGATTCTGCCTCATTCCAGGCTCTCCACACTCTTTCCTCTGTCTTCTCCAGGGAATCAGTTTTGGCATGACTTGTCGTTATCTTTTCCTCACTCATTAGATTGCACTGTGTCATGCCTCAGTGTGCCCCAGGCCCAGAATAGCTTGCTCCTGCACAGTCTGGTGTTCCTAGGTGTGCTGCTCATCACCCAATTCTTCCCTAGGCCTGGATTAGCTTGTCCCTGCAGTGTCAAGTGTTCCCAAGTGTTCTTGCTTGTCATCCTTTTCTTACCCAGGATTGGTTAGCTTGTCCCTGCAATGTCCAGTGTTCCCAGGTGTGCCTGCTCATCAACCCATTCTTCCCCAGGACTCTTGTTTGATGTTTACCTGTTTAGATCACAGTAGTGATGGGGACCTTTGTCTTGTTCAGTACTGTTATCAGCACCCTGGACAGTGCCAAACACACAGTGGGCTCTCAACAAATACTTTTGGATGATAGAATGTGCTAGTGAGTATGGGATCAAATCACAAAAAGATGAGTCAGATTTCTGTCATTACTATAGGGCTCTTCTTTCTTCATAAGCATTGAGGATTAGGACTGGGGAGAAGGAGGAGGAAGAGGAAGAGGAGAAAGAGGAAGAGGAGAAAGGAAAAGAAGAAGGAGGAGGAGGAAGAGGAGGAGGAGGAGGACAAGGAGGAGGAGGAGGAGGAGGAGGAGGAGGAGGAGGAGGAGAGGAGAAGAAGAGAAGAGAAGAAGAAGAAGAAGAAGAAGAAGAAGAAGAAGAAGAAGAAGAAGAAGAAGAAGAAGAAGAAAAGAAGAAGCGATAGCAGCACTGCCGCCGCTGCCACCACCTGATAGATTTTCTTCAAAGGCACAGATTCCCCCTTGGCCAGGCCCAGGAAACAGAAGGAACCCTTTCTCAGTACAGCAGTATAGCATTCAGTATGGATAGGATGTGTGAGCGTGGCGGAATCAGTGTCTAGCAGAGTGTGCTCCTGTTGCTTATCAAGATTGGAAACTGCCCATTTTTCCTTTGTTCTCTTCTTTCCCTAGTGAGTTATTTAGATGTAAAAGGTGCCACATGAAATTAAATGAGCTAAGTTGTGTGACTTCTTTGATATTATAAGATGACATTTGATTTGGAGAAAGGGCCACCTATTGTTGAGCTATTTCTGTGGGTGGGTGTAGCGATCACAGCCTTTAAAAAAAAACAAAGAATTACATTCCATTATAGGATAGGAAACACTGCTCAGAGGGACTAATTAATTTTGTAAAACTAACAAATTGAACTGAAAGGCATGTATTCATCCCCTTCACAAATATTTATTGGCAGTAAAATGTTTTTCACTACGCCTTCTCTTTTGATGGAAACACAAAGAAATCTGTGTAGGCAAGAATACTGAATTAAGTAGGTTCTTTCAGCATAAACGGGAAACATCCTCATTTTTCCAATTCACAACTGCTCTGGCTTTGGCTGGGGAGATGGCTCCATCAGTAAAGCATTCTTCGTGCAAGCTCTGATCTCCAGCTTCCATGCAGAAGCTGGGCATAACGGCATGCATTAGGACCAGGGATATAGACAGTCAGATCCAGCAGCTGCCAGATAGCCCAGTCTATCTCAATCAGCAAGCTCCAGATAAGTGAGTGAGAGCAACTTCAGAAGATATCTGATGCTGACCACCGGCCTGTATGTATTTATGTGCATATAGGTCAAACACATTGAATCACATATGTCAAACACACCTGTATGTGTAGGACTTCAGCTCTTTCTTCATTAGAAATTTAATATCTCCTCTATTTTAAATGTTTTTTTTAAAGATTTATGTATTTTATTTAATGTGTGTGACAGTTTTGCCTGCTTGTATGTATGTGTACCACATTCATGCATGTTGCCCCTGGAGGTCAGAAGGGGCATCAAGATTTCTCAGAAGTGGAGATACAGGTGGATATGAGCCACACTATATGGGTTCAGGGACATAAACCCCAGCTCTTGACCGGAGCAACAAGCACTCTTAACCACTGAGCCATCTCTCCAGCCCTTGTTTTTTTGTTTTTGTTTTGTTCTACCAAATCACTGAATTCCCATTGCTGGAGCCATACTCAGGGTGTGGTGAACACCTACGAGGTAATTTACAGCACGTGAGAGAGGTGCAGACCGTGAAGCATTCACTGTTCAGTATTAACAGAACTCGACAGTTTTGGTTGTTTTCTTATGCAAGGAGTATCTCATGAAGAGTGAATTATGAAAGACATCAAGGATCAAACTCATGAGCAGCTGATATATGCAGCATTGGACATGAGTTCTAAGGGATCTGAGAGCTTGTTCTCTAAGCCTTTCCTAAAGCCAATGAGGAATAGTGTGAAGGTGATGTTTTAAAAACCCAGGTTGGGGAGATGATTCAGTAGGTAAAGTGCTGGCTGTGCAGTGAGGACCTTAATTTGGACCCATAACATCCAAAGAAATCTACTGCTGGGAAGACAGAGACAGGAGGGGAGAGAGAGAGAGAGAGAGAGAGAGAGAGAGAGAGAGAGAGAGAGAGAGAGGCTCATCAGGTAAAGATGTTGCAAACATTGTATGAATGAGAACTGGGCCTGTTGGTTGGCATTCCAGACTAGTTGGAAGAATTAGGACACACAAGAGTGGGAACAGCTCAGAGTGAATCAGACTGGAGCAGCTTTCCAAAATCCAGAAGGCCAGAGAAAATGCCAGACAGCAGACTGATGAGAAATCAGCCAGGAGAAGTGCTGGCCCTCAAAGAGACAGATGGTAACAGGAAGTTCTCAGAGAGGGGTGATCGTGATAAAAATCACACACTTAGGAAATCACCTATTTGTTGTCTGAGGCTTTGTGGGGAAATTAAAGCTCTTTGCTAGCGCGGCAAGGAAGGACGATAACAAGGCAGCAGAATATTAAGTACCAGCACATTTGTGTCTGAAGAAAGAAATGTGACCTGGATCATTCCATTAGCATGGAACTTTTGCTTAGAGATTGTGACCAAGATTGTGTAGTGTGCCATACATAAACGCTATTGGATTTGCATTAAATGTGCTTCTTAAACATCTTCATGCAATAAAGCATCCTCCTTAGCATCTACAGTAGAAATAATAGGTTTCTAACTGCAGGGACAAATGCTTTCCACATCCATGGTTGTTTCCTACCCTATCTGGTCCATCCTCAGAAAGGTATGTTAGAGTAGGATGGAGGAAATGCTAGCCATGGTTGCATGTGCCTTTAATCATGTGACAAATCTTTTCTCTATTATTTTGAATGAAAATATACTAAAGTATGAGTTTGGGAAAGTGAAAATAGTTTATATTTCTCTTCTTTTTAAAAGTTATATCCGGTTTGCTAACGTGACAATGTAGTTCAGTCATTCCTATGCAGATAATATTTTGATCCCTACTGTGGATGAATTCTTTTACACCTCGCTGGTAGACAATTACTTTTGAGACAGGTCCTTGCTATGCAACGTAGACTAAATTTGAGGTCAATATGTAGTTCAAACATGCCTCATACGTCCTGCCTGGGTTGCCCAAGCACTGAGGTGGCAGGCCTCAGCACACCTGACATATTTTTTTAACATGCAAAAGATCAAAAAGAGTTCTCTGGATGGAATGCTGTGGTTTTCTGTCGCCCTGTGCAGACATCTACTAGGTCCTTCACTATCCTGTAGTTCTTTCTAACAGCCTTGGTACCCACCCCCACAACAGGCCTTCCTCCACCACCAGGCAGCAAGAACAGAGCCCTTGCTTGCTGCAGCTCAAAAAGCTGTGTAAATGCCAGCCATCTGGCACTTCTCTGGGTTCCACACTTTCTGCGATTCCCACACATTTGCAGGTTACCCTGCAGCTGTTTCTGTTAACTTGTCTGTCCTCTGTTTGTTTTATGGATTCAATAAGGTATTTTGAGGGTCTGGGAAGAAGGTTCCCTTGCCTGGCTTCCCAGGCTAGGATCTGGAGACTCCAGGGCTGAAGTTCATGTACTTATCTTTTGATCTACCTTCTCTTCCCACTTAATATTCTGTCTGAAGTGGGGCACACTCTGTAACAGGGGTGGGCTGAGGGGGTGGGAGGAGGGGGTGGGCGGAGGTGAGGGCAGCTGGTCCTCATAGCCCCTGCTTCCTTAGACCTTAGTCTCGCACCTTAAACGCCTGCACTTCCGGGTAGCATCTCTTTATAAACTATTTCGCTCAATTTATTATTTCCATGTTCTTGTTTCTAACCTAGTTCACTACTTTTGTTTTTGCTTTTTTCTTTTCTTTTGTAGTCTTGTAAGAGGTTTATCTAGCTCAGCACCTCACAAGCGGTTCTCCCCAGAATTCTAAAAAAGTGGGGCAAATTAGCTTGGGAAATTGTACTAAATACCCTATTTGAGGATTCAAAGTACACATTAGCATAAGAAAAGCTCTGAGAAGGGTTTAAGTGAAAGGGGAAAGTACGTTTGAAGTCGATTTAGTGATTCTAAGAACGTCACAAGGAAGAGGTTACTGGTGTGGAGGAAGATGCTTTTCCCAGGAGACTTTGATTTTCTGCTTTAATAGCCACTGAGCCTTAGTGAAATCATTACCTTACTTGGCCAGTCATGGCTGGTTTAGTAGTTTGTCTGTTGATAATTTTCATGTACCTACAAAAAATTTTTTTTGATTATTTGAAAACTGAATGTAAACAGGAAACAAAGAAAAGAGATATAATGTTACAATTGTTATAAATTTAAACTATTTAAAATGTGTTGGACACCCCCCTGCAATCCCTCCATCCCCACAAGTACTGTTTGATGTTGAGGACCAAGACCCAGGACTTTGAGCTCCCAAAGGAATTCTGTCACCCAGTTAAATCTCTAACCACAGAGTTTTGTCTTTAAAAATCGCTTCCTCATAGTTACAGAAATCACATATTCTAGGGACTGTTTTCATCCTACAAGAATTATTGCTTGTAAGTAATAAGCTACCATCTGTAGCTAAATTGATGGCATGTGTTGACTCAATTTTGGAAGAAATAGTCTTAGTCATATTTTCTACAAGGGCGTCTTGTTCTCCAAGGAAAATGTCACTCTGGGAATTTTGCACAAAGTTTCTTGGGGTAGTACAAAACAAACTGCAGCAAACCAACATGAAAGGGTTTTTTTTTTGGAGGGAGTTGACTTTCTCAATATAAGGGCTTGTGTGGGTCTCAGAGTGAAGTTTACTTTGACACCCTTGAGATTCTATTTCAGGGGCACTTTGAAGTGAACACATTCAACTTGGGTTAATTAATATGTAAGCTACATCGTTTCTAATGTACATTTCCATAGGAAGACAACGAGGACTTTCTGAAGCTAATGGTCAATGCTGGATATTCTTAGGTATTAAAATAGGTAGTTTTTATTTCCATATTGTGTTTGGAAAAATATAAACCTGGGGGCTGGGATGTAGCTCAGTTGGTAGGGTGCTCACCAAGCACACACAATGCTCTGGGTTTGATACCCAGCATTTCTTAAAACTGGGAGAGGTGACAAGTTCAAGGCTAGCCTGGGATACTTGGAACACTATCTCAAAAATTATATGTATCTATTCATATATATTTGCATACATATGGAAGTACATTTTATACTTAATACATTTCCTTTAAATGAATCTTTTCCACAAAAATCTAAAAATAAGTTACTAAATGATACATACTTTTCAAACCGAGAGAGAGAGAGAGAGAGAGAGAGAGAGAGAGAGAGAGAGAGAGAGATAGGGTGAGATTGTTTGAAATTATTGTATTTCAGAAAAAAGTAAATAGAAGCATCAGAAGATGACTACAGCTAAATATTTGGATTGTCTGAAGATGCTGAGCCTGATGCACACTGGCACAGTTCGGGAAACTAGAGTGACACAGCCATGTCATTCTACACTCCCCTTGCTTTGTCTCAAAGTCATGGCCCCCTTTTATCATTAATTGTTGTTATATACATACACACAGACACACACACTCACACATGCACACACATAGAGACACACACACACATTCAGGCTGCAGGGCAGATGCTCTGTGTACTCAGTTTAGTGACACAACTTTCTTTGAAGCAGTTATTGCAATTTCTACCAAGTAGGGACCCTCAGTCAACATCGGTGAAGGGTTTATGAGAAGTCGCTGCTTTCCCCACCATAGCATGCTCTTCATCTTGTAATGTATGCAAGGGATAGCTCTGTCTTTTCTATGTACATGGTACAGCCATGGTAATTAAAATTAAGTCCTCTAGGAAATGAGAATTTCTGGCAGTGATGTATGAATGCCAACACAATTTTTGTTTGAATATGAAGACATTGAAAATATGGTGGAGTAGAAAAGATGCCAAAGAATATGAGAAAGCCATCTCTCTAGCCACTGTAAGGGTCTATGATTTACCGAAGAATAATATCCTGGACTCAAATAGTATACAAACACAAAGAACTTTTTATTCTGCAGATATCCAGCATGCTGGGGCCTCCCATTACCAGAATGGAGAGACAACCAAGTGAGCTTGCAGGTCTGATTTAAGGCACATTAGGGCATTCCAGGGTAGGTGACCTCTATGTTAATCTGTTGGGTCCATCTGTATCGAAATTCTATGACCATGATGTGGGGCTGGAAACTTGCTGGGGAGGTCTGGAAACTGTTGCTGAGGAAATAGTTGAGGAAGTCTGGAAACTGCCACTGGCCCATTGTCCTTGCCTCAGGCCAGTGGAAGGGTATCTTCTGAGACCTGGACTTGCCTGGAATTGCCTAGTTCTTGGAAACAGATTTAAGTCTTGTCTCCTTAACTGGCAATCTGAAGCCTGTCATGGAATCAGCCTAGCCTTCTTACCACATAATTCCACAATTATAATAATGGTTTTTTTTTTGAGACAGGCACTCACTATTATGTAGCCCTGGTTGTCATGGAAATCACTATGTAGTCCAGGCTGGCCTGGAACACATGGAGATCCATCAGTCTCTGCCATCTGAGTTCCAGGATTGAAATTGCATAGTATTACACTTGGCTCAATTCTACTGAAGTTTCCTCAACTGTGCCAGTTGCTTTTCACGATGCCTTGGTCTAAGTCAATGGGTCTCCTGCATGACCTTTCCAAGTACATCCTGACTTATGCTCCTTAACACTGTCTTAGCCCCCTGATGAAGTCCTCAAACCAGAAGTCAACAAATGTCTTCTATACAGAGACAGACAAGGCTCTCTAGCTTTGTTGACCATATGATCTCAGAATTTCTCTCTCCTACCGGTAAGCCATAGGTGACAACCAGCATGCAAGGCTGTGTTCTAATAAAACTTTGTTTACAAAAGAGACCATTGTGGGACTTGGTGCTCTAGCCATGGTGTGCTGGAGATTCCTGCTCCCTGATAGAGCTCATGGTCCCTCTGACTTACAAATGGCTGTCAGGTTATTTTTTAAGCTAATTCATTGCTGCAAGTTGCTCAGGGAATGACATTCCTTGTGCCTGCTTCTTCTGATCCCCTCCCTTTTGATTTGTTTGTATAAATTCTGTTCTTATTTCCTGCATATCCTGCTGTCCTTATTTCCTGCATATCCTGTTGGTCTTATTTTCTTCAGATCCTTGAAAGTTCTGTCTTTATGTTTGAAGTAGGCTGTTTTTCTCTCCCTGTAAAATGTTCTTGCCTAACTCCCACTCAATTGTCTGTTCTCAGCTGAAATGCCACCATCTCAGGGAAACTTCCCGTATCCTTCCATGCTGATCTTGGGTGCTTTCTGTTATAGCTGTAGTTTTGTGACTTTTACTTCCATGATGTGTTGAATATGCCAAGTTCTATGCTAACTTGATACAAGCTGGGGTCATCTGAGATGAGGGAGCCTCCACTGAGAGAATGCCTCTGTAAGATGGGGCTGTGGTCAACCTATCAAACATTTTATTACGTAGTGATTGATGGGGGAGGGCTTGGCACATTGAGGGTGGTGGTTCTGGGTTCTATAAGGGATCAGGCAGATAAAGCCATAGGGAGCAAGCCACTAAACTGCACCCCTCCATGGCCTCTGCTTTAGCTCCTGCATCTAGGTTCATGCCCTGCTTGAGTTTCTGCCTGGCTTCCTCTGATGGTGAGCAGCAATGTGAAGAATAAGCCAAATAAACCTTTTCTTCCCCAACTTGCTTTTTGACCATGGTGTTTTGTTGCATCAGTAGACAATAGAAGTAGACAAGTTGGTTCCAGGAGTAGGGCATTTATATGACAGATCTGACCATGTTGTTTTGGAGAGGACTATGGAAGAATATCCATTGAGTGTTCAATGTTTGGTGAGCTGTTCTGTAGGAACTTGGACGATAAGACTGTTGAGGGCAATACAGAAATGGAGCCCTGGCTTGTGAAGTTTTGGAGGAAAATTTAAAGACTCCATTGGGACCACTTGTTATTTTGAGTTAAGATTCTGTGGTTCTAGTTAACTGGGGCTAATGAACTAGCTGTGATTAATAAGATATCAGAACTACTAAAGTGAAATCTCAGTTTCATTTAGATACTTGATGTTCATTGGCTGGAACTCATAGTGGTGATTAAGAAGAGACCAGCATCATTGAGGTGAAATCTGGAAAGTGTTCCCTGAGAGTCAGCACATGGAAGCTGTTTTCCAGAGGAAGCCAAGGTTGTACATCACACTGGCAGCTGAACTTGGTAGTTTAGAGTCACCTAGGTGGTACAGGTTCTAAAGGCATGGAGGACCTCATGGAGAACCTGAGAGGAAGGAACCTCAGTTAAGAAAATGCTTCAATAAGATTGGGTTGTAGGCAGGCCTATACAGCATTTCTTATTTAGTTATTGATGGGGAAGGAGCTAACCCGTTGCTACCCATTCCTGGCCTAGTAGTATTGGGTATTATAAGAAAGCAGGCTGAGCAAGCTTAGAGAGCAAGCCAGTAAGCAGCACCCCTCTATGGCCTCTGCATCAGCTCCTGCCTCCAGGTTCCTGTCCTGACTTCCCACTTCCCTTGATCATGAACGGTGATATGGAAGCATAAGCAAAATAAACCCTTTCCTCCCCAACTTATGTCTTTTGAACATGGTGTTTCATCTCAGCAATAGTAACCCTGAGACACATGATAGTGAGATAAATATTTCCGGTGATCTAACAATATGTAGTTTCTTGCCAGACTGTCAGCTCTCAGAGTCTGGGAATATGCCTCAATCTCCAGCTCCGAATTCAATATCCATGACTTCTGTAGTAGGTTCGAGATTGATAAACAGATAAACTTAGGCCTGTATTTTCTATTTGTAAGATTGATACTAAAATCACATGTGGTGGTACATGACTTGCCTGTATACTCAACATTTCAGAGGTGGAGGCATGAACACCCAGGTTTTAAGGGTAGTTTCAGCTTTCTAGCAAGTTTGAGGTTAGCATGGGCAAAAAAGAGGCCCTGTGTCAAAATACATAAATCAAACCAAAACCCAACAAAACCAAAACTGATTGATATGGGGGAAACAGTTGTAAGTTGGAGAGGGGAGGTGAAAATAGAGATGTGGTTTCAACTGGAAGGCAAAGAGGACACACACATTTTGTAAGAAAATCTCTTAGGCTGATCCTCACACAGTCATCTACATTTGACTATTTGTGACCTACATACGATACCATGTCATTTGCTTCAACTCTAGAAATTAAGTTTTCTATTTTGTTGTTCTTGTTTTAGCATCTTCATTTCCATCACCTAAAGAGCTTGAAGGGATGAGAAATATAGTGCCTATCTAACACATGTTAGCCAGAATCCTGAGTTTAAATCTTATTTATCACTATTGCATGTGGATAGGTGTGCTCAATATGTATGTGTGGGGGATATATGCTATGTATGCTATGTTTAGAAGGCAGAGGAGAACTTTGGGGAGTCAGTTCTATCTTTTCATCTTTCTGGAGAGCTAATTCAGACTGTCAGGTTTGGGCATCAAGCACTTTGGCCCACTTACCCATCTTGACAGCCCTGAATTCTGAATTTAATAACCTCTTGATATGAGGCACTGGAAGTAAGAGAGACACTACCAGTCAAGAAGCTGTGTGTAGGAAGGGTAGCAGTGGGCACACTTGGTATCTGAGTGTGGTTTAGCCAGATCTTTGGAGCTGATTGGCCATGCTTGTTCGGAAAGTTTACACATCCATGACACAGAGTCCATGACATGAAAGAAGTATGGCTTTGCTTAGAACAGTTTTCAGAGAGAACAGAAATATCAGGATCTTTCAGGCCAATAACAACAAAACAACAATAACAACAATGACAACAAAACCAAAAACAAAGGAAAAACAAAGCAAGAAGCCTTGGGAAAGAACAGAGAGGAGGAAGAGTTCTTTGTGTAAACCCTAAATTTCTTGTGTTAAAGCAGAAACAAATGACCATTGCTCACATTGGTGAAAACCTCTTTATAGTAGATTGTCATTAAGATAGACTAAATATGCCGGGCAGTGGTGGTGCACTTGGGAGGCAGACGCAGGTGGATTTCTGAGTTTGAGGCCAGCCTGGTCTACAAAGTGAGTTCCGGGACAGCCAGGGCTACACAGAGAAACCCTGTCTCAAATAACCAAAAAAAAAAAAAACAAACAAACAAACAAAAAAACCAAAAAGGTAGACTAAATAGAAAACAGCTGGGTTCTGAAAAACTCTGGTCCAATCATACATGGTAATGTTTTTCTCAAAATGTATTTTTTACAATAAATTGACCACATGTCTAGGGACATTTCAACAGAATGAAGGCATTTCAGTGATTTCAAGAAAATCTATTAGGATGGACAAACTTTAAAGATGAAGTTATATGTTAATACAAAACTCTTAAATACTAAGTCATGATGCTTGCAATTATAGGCACCTGTGTTCACAGGGTCTGTGGAGGGTCTGGCTTAACCTCCTTCCTCTGTGGCCTCCAGCTCACCATGGGCGGATGAAGGCTTGGGCTGGGAACAAAGCAGGGCCTCTTCTCCTTAGCTTAGGAAAGCCAAGTCTTTTGAGGTTCATCCGTAGCCAGTTGGGTAAATCCCAATTGGAGCACAGACGAACCGAAGAACATGCCAAGTACGAAGGAAGCAGGTAGGAGAGGGGACCCTGCTGGAAGGTAAAGTCCAAACTCAGCTACATAGCCACACATTTTTCCACACATGACAACACCAGACACACCCTGCCCAATATGTTCACATTGGACAAAATACTTGAATTGGCTTTACTCAGAATGCAAGTGCATAATTCTCAGCATATTAGCAAACTGTAGAGAAATACAAATGCAATTACTGCATGGAGCACACAGATTTGGGGAAGCAAATAGGAAAAAAGAAAGCCCATCCATTTGATGGTTTAGAGTTTGTTAAAGGTTGTAAAGCCATTGCTTTGGTATTCAGTCATCACCTTCCCTTGCTATGACTTTCTCATTGTGAAGACCTGCTGTTAATCCATTAATGACCTCATCTGATAGATGATAGCACTAAGACTAATCCAGTTGTTAGGAACTGCTTTGTTACCAAGGCTCGCGCAAGCTGGGATCCTGATGTGGATTCAGTCTAGATGCACTTCCCTAGACCAAACTGCTGCTTTGAAAAATAAATGCCACACATTCACGCAACAACACACTCACTCAATATGGCTCTATCCCAAAGCAGCCCTTCTACTTCTGACATGCAGCTACTAATTATTATCATTTGTTTTGGCATATAATCAGGATTAGAAGACCAAAGAACCCCATGGGAGCTCAGAGGGGATGTAGAAAAAGTCACTAAGCTTATTTTAGGCTCGGAGAATGAATATTATTATAAAAGAATGCAGTTGTTTTCCTTCCAGGACAAAAGCCAGGGAAAAGACTTAATAACATTTTCTATAAAGCGGAATAACATGGAACAGCGTTTGGATGCACTGAAGGGATAAGAAAAGCTGGCTTTCTGCTGTGTACATCTCCCTTAGCAATGCTGGTAGCTGTGGCACTTCAGCAGTCCAGGCAGGGCATGAGCTAGTTTTCTCATCCCTGTTTCAAAATACCCAACAGAAGCAGCTGAAGGCAGGAAGGATTTATTTCAGCTTACAGTGTCAAAGGGAATTCTGTTTGTTAGTGTGGGAAAGGAAGCAGGAGTGGCTGGGTCCATGGCAACAGAGTGTGCAGTAGAACGCCTTACATGGTGATGGGACCTGGAAACAGAGAACTGGACCCCAAGAAGGACCAGAATGTAACCCTCAAAGGTCCACTCTCAGTGAGCAAGTGCTGCTGGGAAGACTAGACCTCCCAAAGGTTCTAGACCATCTCCCAACCTTGCCAAGCACTGAAACCAATGGTCAGAGGTGGGCTTGTGCAGCTCATTTCAATCCAGATCATGACTCTATATTATAATTCAGGTCCTAGATACAATAAATATAAAAAGAAAGATGACAGTGGTAGATCTTGAGGTCATTGTCTAATATTCAACAAACATTGCAAACACTCAGAATGCAAAACAACACGCACATGGAGGCACTCCTACTAAATGTCCTGACAGCAGAGCTTACTGATGTCAGAAGTGAGCACCTGGGTGTAACCAAGCCCACACCAATGAGAAGCAGGATGAGATAAACCTTTGAATGGCATTAAGACTCCCTGGCCCCAAGACCTGGCTCCCAACAGCTCAGCAGATGCTGGTCCAATGTACCTCAACAAGGGACCCTTCTGTCAGGAGCTCTGGCGTCTGGCCTGGTTTTTGAGTTTGATGACTGTTGAGTGTTCGGCACCATGGTTGACCCAGTTCAGCACAGCTGGAGCTAGGACCAGATAGCCTGCACCCATCTCAAAGAACACGGCTCTCTGGAGCATCTGCTCCAGAGTTAGTATCTACTCACTGTCCGTTTCTCACCGGTGGACATTGTGGCCTGCTGTGCGTGCACTGGGCACTGGGCTTGTAACCCACTGGTCACATCTATCTGCTGTCTGTGAGTGAATTCTGGCTCCAGACAATGGTGGCATCCCTTAGAGCCAGATTGTTAACTTGTTAGATTTTGCTGTCAGTCGTTTCCCTTCCTCTGATGTGTGAACAGTCAACTCAGCAGTCTGCCTCTCTGTGACTTGTAAGTCACGTTTCAGACAACACGTAAACATGTAAGCACTACCCAGTACCGTACTAGACATGTTATCTTCATTCATTGGATATTATGGAAAGACTGACAACCTGGGAGCAGAATGTGGGATGTGGGAAGAATTCAAAGAAGTTTTTTTTTTTTCCCTTGGAGAAGCTAACACTTGAGCAATATGAGTAAGAGATCCTTGCTCGAGGTAGGGAGTAAGGCAGAGGCATGCATGAGGAAGTGAGGCAGAGCTCTAAGTGATTTTACGTGGGTAAAATAATTACACTCTTGAGGTGAAGAGTGAATTAGAAGAGATGGTAGATAAGGGACAGATGTTGGAAACCAACCCGGTCTACACCTCTTCATGAGTTCAACAAAACGATTTAGACACTGTCTTCTGAGAGAGAAGCTCTATGAGGAATGTTCCTTAGGAGAAGGGCATAGTCGGATGTGTGTTTCAAAAAAAAAAAAAAATCTCTCTGATTGCTTGAAGTTGGCTGGGTCAGTCCCTGAGGCAGAAGACTAGAAGACTGTTTTATAAGCTAGCAAGAGATAATGAGGTGATGAGTGCAAAAAGAACAGATCTGAGAAACATTCCAAAGTTTGAAAATGAGAACTATGTGTGGGTGTCGTTTCATAACCCAGAGCTCCTCCCAGATATGTGTATAGCATCAGAAGGCAGCTTTGGTCAAAGCACACAAAAGCCCTTGATGAAGGACTAGTTGGGAGGTGACTGGGCATGATCTGAAGCACATTCATGTTGAATGAATTTTCCTTCATCCAGGGCATCGACATGTATCTTTCAAACATCTGTGTGCATGGCTCTAGACTGAGACACTAAAGATGAACAGAATGAACAACCCCTGTCCCCATAGTCCCCACAGTATCTAGAGGGAGACACGTGGTGAATCTGAAGGCATAATGTCAAACATGATGGGTGTTGTAAGTGACTAAAGTCAAAGAGGTTTGAGAAAGAGAAGATAGTTCTAATAGGGTGTAAGGTCTGCTCTGGTTTCAGGGCTAGCAAGTGCTAAAGACTGTAAAGGTTAATGTCAGTTGCTCTCCTGGGGCCAAGTGTGGAAACACCCTAGGATTTCTTGGAAACTGTAAGTAGAAGAATTCAGAGAGTTGCAAGAATCATGAGCATCAGTGGCCAAAAGGATGGGTGAAGAGCCTTAGCTCACATCTAAGTGCAAAGCTGGTCCCTTTAATGCTGAGTAGCCTGGGGCAGAGGTGGCTCTGATGCCAGGGCCTTCTGACTAGAACGTGTCCTGGCGTGTTATGAGTGTTGTTTTCACAAGTGTCTGATTTGTAGTCAGCAAGAGGCTTAAACCTTCAGAGACTCTGGCCCCTGTGATTATGCTTTAGAGAAGAAGTAATGAGAAAACCCTCATGTGCCAAGATCACTGAAGATGGTCGTGGATAAATAGCTTTGCCTCTCAGGTTTGAAAGCAACAACCTCCATTGGTAACGCCAACTGCAGGAACAACATAAAAATAACATAAAATCCAGTTGCCTGGCAATGTCCCAAAGGTGGCTTGCATTTGGGCCAGCTTTAAAACCTGGTTAAAGGCAAAACACAAGGATCGGGAGAAAGAGCAATGGATAAGGGAGAGAAAGTGGGGAAGTGAAATTAGTGGAGGGGAGAGGCAGCCAGCCTGTTGTTGTTTATTATTCCGATTTATAAGTCAACAGAAGGTTCATTTCCTCGTGAAATTGTTAGAAATAAATTATTCAGGGAAGAGCCATCTGGGCTCTCTTGTCAGCTCTCCACATCAAAGGAACTGTGTGTGGCAGCCGAAGAGTGGTGGGGCAACTTTTCAATTGTGACTCATGTCACTTTAAAGATTCGATTTGGCTTCAAATGCGTCACACGACTCAGTGTGATCGGGGAATCATCTGTGCTTTCGATACTCAGAAAAAATACTCTAGGGAAACAGGTAATCCAAGAAGTACCGGTTAACTGCTGATGCAAGTACTGTAGCTATGTCGCACACTTCTCTATAAAGATGTTGGGGCTAAAATCAGATTTGAGATCCATTTGAGACAATGCCAGCACTCTAGATAAAAGATCATCGGTGAGACAAGTGAGTAGAGCAAGAAGCCTTTCAGGGATCACATCTTCAGTTGCTATCAAATCTTTTAACGAGCCTATCTTAATAACAGTAATATGAAGCGTTACCTCAGCAGAAGGTAAGTCCTGGGTAGGAAATTTGCCAGCTCCATGACACATCCTGAGGGAGGCAAGTCGGGAAGACTCAGGTATTGACATTTTCCCTGGCTTTGACCCAACTATGAGGACTTAGAAGGTCTTCTCAGGTCAACTCATAATCCAGAAGAAAGAATACAGCTATTCACTTGTTGGTGAAGTTTGCTTCTCTGCTGCCTAGCATCTTTAGATTTTATCCCTTTGACTCAAAGACCACCCTTTGCACTGCAGCTACTCTGTCATAGGCCTTCACATAACACTCACACTTCAGCTGTCCTGGAGTTTTAAGGTTTTTTTTTTCCTCCTGTAAACAGGAATGTGCATTTGTTTTTCTGGTTTTCCTCTGCGTGTACTGGCTCCAAGGTCTCAACATACCCATTGTGCTATGAACACTTAACCAAAGGGCTTGTGCTGTTCCCTGGCCAGTGATGAGTCATGGGCTCAGGAAGAATGGTGGCTTTGACGTTAGCATTCATCACTACGTAGAGCAACTCCTTCTATTTGTTTGGTTTTCTTTGTTTTTCTTTCCATTTTAAATTTGGAGACAGGTCTTACCATGGGGCCCAGGTTGGCCTTGGAATGGACTTGAGCTTCTTTTGCTCCTTCTGTCTGCTGAGATCATAGGTCAGACAACAATCAACTCCATCTCTTTTAATTATCTGAAATTCTAACAGTTTGGGTTGAGTCCCCTTTCACTGTACAGCTGCTGCTGTGGTATAGAAAGTGGATGGGTTACTCAGGGTCATTTGCTACAGAAATGAACCAGACAGACATCAGCTTCAGAATCTCTCTTCCCACTGCTGAACCCTTACCAAGTGATGGTTTCTGAGGCAGTGGCCTGATGTGAAGGATTCTGGAAAGGGTACTGATTTTATGATTTAAAGGAGCATCATGGGCATGCATGAGAGAAAGCACCTGTAATAATTTAGGTGCTTTGAGCCTAATCTGTCTGAGGAGATTTCATTCTTGTACCCTCCCAACAGTTCCCAGCCCCCAGCCGTCATCAGCATCCATGCTGGGACAGTTCCAAGCAGTGGTCTGAAATACTGTCTCTGCCTTACGTCTTAAAGTTGGAAACATTTGCCTTGGAGGGTCTTCCTCTGAAGCCTGCACATTCTTCATGGGGACTGGCTCATTAGTGCTGGAAAATTCCCTGAGAGATTTGGAGATGTTGGCGTGTTTCTTTTTCCATGTATAGCATTAGCAAATGCTAAAGGGATGGAAATTGTTTAACAACCGAATCCTAATAACAATAATAAAATGTTGCTTTATATTTCCTCGGATGCCCCCAGATAGAAAATATTCCAGTGCCAAGAACATCCTGAAGGAAAGAAGTGGGGAGGGGGCCCTGGGAACTAAAATGTCTCCTTGGCCTCTACTTCAACCATGGTGCTAGATACTCAGTGTTGCCGGAATGTGTGTATAGCTAATCTGTAAACTTTGTGACTGTTTCTCAGTCTCAAAATATTGATAACCTGCTGATTCAGAATTAGGTTTGTAATCTAAGGAATACTGAATGGTTCAAGTTAATTGTGAGTATGGAGAATTGGAGGATATGAAAAGGTGATATGGATATGGAGAGGCATAACTGCAGAAGAGGCCAGGTTGCCTTGGCCAGCATTGGCTGTGATTAATTTGTCATTAACTTCAGTAGATTTGGAGCCATCTAGAAGACATACTTCTAATGGCACATTTTATATTATGATAGGGTCTCATGTAGTTCAGGGTGGCCTTGAACTCACTATGTAGCCAAGGATAGTCACGAACTCCTAATCCCCCTTCCTTTTCTTCCTGAGTGCTGATATACAGGTACACAGCACCACACTTGGCTTATCTGGTTCTGCGATTGAAACTAGGACCTGTGTACGTTAGGCCAGCACTCTGTCAACTGCGCTGAGTATGTCATTACAGCTATTTCAAGAGTGGTTTAACCTAGGAGGGAGACTCACCCTGAATGTGGGTATTACCACACCCTGGGCTAGCGTCTGGGCTCAGGAGTGAGGATGATAAAGAAAACAGGGCCCACGCTGTCCTTATGCTCTGCCTCCTGACTGCTGACAGACATGACAAGAGGCTTCCTGCTCCAGTGCCATGTACTCTCCGACATGGCGGAGACATCCCTCCATCTGTCAGCGAGAAGAAACTCTCCTTCCTTAAGTTGCTTTGTCAGAGCAATGAGAAAAGTGACCAGTGAACTGACTTTCTGTGACACAAGCCACCACAGGGCCATGGAGCTGCCTCTGATATAGCCTGTGGCAGTACTAGAGGTTTTGGGTTTTGTTTTATCTATCTATCTATCTATCTATCTATCTATCTATCTATCTATCTATCTAATCTATGTTGTTCTCTTAAGCCACCCATGGACTCATTAATCACATTAACCAGGCTACATTCTAGAACCCTAACGTTGAGAGTAGGCATTTCCCACACCACCTTGGTTTGGGTGACTATCCATATTTATTTTGTTATATTTGTGTTAGCATTCTGTCTAAGCTCCACCCCACAGTTACCTGGCAATAGCCAGGTAGGCCTGACCCAGTATAAAAAGGGGTGCTTGCCCCCTCCTCTTGCTCTCTGGCCCTCTTGGTCTCTTGCCTTCTTGCTCCCTTTCTGTCCCCTCCCCTCTCCTCTTCTCGCTTCTCTCCCCATTCCCTTCCCCACTTTCTCCACATGCTCATGGCTGGTCTCCACTTTTCTACTTCTCTACTCTCTCTGCCTTTCTCTGCCTCTGCTACCCTCTTAACTCCCCTTCTCCATGCCCTGAATAAACTCTATTCTATACTATATTGTCCTGTGGCTGGTCCCCCAGGGGAAGGGATGCTTTGGCATGGGCCTGCTGAGGCACCCTGTTCCTCCATACCTCACCATGCATCCATAGAACATCTCTCCCCTCTCTTTATCTTTTTATGAACACATCAGTTTGGATTTCTGTTTTCTCTTGGCTCTGATACTACTGAAAACGTTGGTTCTGACTTTCCTTCCTAGTTCACAGGTGTGTGCTATGGTCAAAGATGTACTGGGTATTTTGACCAAAACCCAAGTGATCACTTGTTTCACTTGTAGCTTGCTTAGTTTGTGAGCAACTTGTGTGAAGGCTCTTGTCAGGTTCATCACCTTTTCTGCTGCCGCGGGGAGTAAAGATACATTTCTGCGTTTTGTATAGAATGAAGGATTCATGCTGTAGATTCGTAATATTGAAATAGTGCTTGGGGCTTTGCAGAGCCCTTTCCTCACTGAGAAAGATTTCTTCCTACAGTACAATAATCCGTTTTTCTATAAAACTAAAGTGAGTTCACGTTAGTATGTGCACAGCACTACTCCCAGGCTTTATCCCGAAAACCCCGGTTCGTCCTTTTGCAGTGCAAATGAACCCATTAGAAGGGAGGACTTTGTGTGCTCAATTCAGTTCCCAGACTCTTAACAGCATCAACACCACCTACAAGTGTAAGCGTAAGGTACCACCAAGGTACTGTTCATTACAGCAGCCAGTTACTGCTACTTACATGGAAGTTAATACATGGATACAGATCTAAATCCAGTCCCTCCATTGGATTCGACCCATTTTTTACGGCTCCCATGTCCATGCGCTGGGCAGTGCAAATTCTGCGTGAGGTATCCGAGCTAGAAGAGTTGGTTGTGTTTCCTCTCAGTTTTATCTGAGTTGGGAAAGAACCTTGAAGCATCTTGACCCTTGGCAGTGTTCATTTACACATAAATTATACAACGCCAAGACACAAAGAACCAAGTTTGCTTATTATTGAAATTTGGACAGATCTCTTTTTATGGGAGCAGACTGCACAGCTCAGAAGGTAGATGTCCTTGCTGTAGAAGACTGACAACCTGAGTTCCATGCACAGAATACAAATAGAGAACTGACTATCTAAATTTATCCTCTGACCTCTATATGTGAATTAAGTTATGCGCTTGTCAACCCTGTAGATATGCTCCCAATAGTAACACAAATAATTAAAAAAAAGGGGTAAGAATCTATGGTCTTACTTTCCTTTTGCTAATAGTATATGTATGCATCTCTTTTCCCAGACTTAATTCAATGTATCCACATCTTTGGTCTTAATTTTTAGTAGTGTTATTTATCCTTTGTACTTCATTTAAACGTTTCTAACATCAAATTTCCTTTAGCGATTAAAATCTCTACTCCTAACCTCTTTCCCCTGACTTTGACATTTTCTTTGGACTTGCAAAGATGAAAGAAAAGAACTTTAGCAGCTTTTAAAAATAGTGGCAATAATGAGTTTGCTATGTAAGTGGAAGAGTGTTCTGCTCACAGCTGTGTAGCCAGGAGTTGATTTCACAGAGAAGTAAGTGTTAATTCCGAGATTTGCCAGAAAACACCAACTCCACCATTTGAGGCCAAATTTTAAGCAAGCTTTATTAAATTTTAAATACTGACGAAGAGGTGGACTTTGATCAGGACTGTTCTCTGGAATTTCCCAGCTGGAAATGGTTTCAAGCCATGTGCTGCTGGGCTTATAAGGACAAGCCTATAGGCCACCTTACTTTCCCATAAGACTTTGTTATTTTCCAAGAACTACAATTTCTAGAATTCTAGGAAGTTACCTTGTTCCTGGACAGGTGGGGCTCACAGGTTAATTTTTGGCATTATATAAGTTCTTTGTAAAGAGTCATGTGCTTCATTGACATACACGAAGAAATGGAAATCTAGTTCACAGGCTTAAAACCATGAAAATTGCAATTTTTCTAATATGGTCACAATAAAAATTCAGCCTTGCATGCTTTCATTTGAAAAACATATTTTCATGTGCATTTGAAATTTGAAATTTTGCCAGGCAGTGGTGGTACACACCTTTAATCCCAGCACTTGGGAGACTGAGGCCAACCTGGTCTACAGAGTGAGTTCCAGGACAGCCAGAGCTACACAGAGAAACCCTGTCTCGAAAAACAAAACAAACAAAAGAAGAAATTTGAAATTTTAAAGAAAAATATTACAATGAAAGGCACTTATATTGAAGTAGTAATCCTACTAGCTATTACAGTGAACTTAGATTTTTTTTTTTTTTTTTTTTTTTTTTTTTTTGGTCATGGGACTGAAGAGATAGCTCAGTGGTTAAGAGCACTTACTGTTCTTCCAGAGGACCTACCATCAGTATCAGGCAGCTAACACTTGCCTTTAACTCCAGCTCCAGAGGACCCAATACCCTCTTCACATCTCCCTGGGATCTGACATATAATATATACATCTTTCTCTCTCTCTCTCTCTCTCTCTCTCTCTCTCTCTCTCTCTCTCTCCCTCTCCCTCTCCCTCTCCCTCTCCCTCTCCCTCTCCCTCTCCCTCTCCCTCTCCCTCTCCCTCTCCCTCTCCCTCTCCCTCTCCCTCTCCCTCTCCTCTCTCTCTCTCTCTCTCTCTCTCTCTCTCTCTCTCTCTCTCTCTCTCTTCTTTCTCTCTCTTAAGAAAAAGAAAACCTTAAAATATCAAATAGCAGGGCCAGAATTTGTTTTTAAAGCAGCAACTGGTAGCATAAAATCTAGAAACAGGCTGAAGTATATGTAAAAATCTAATTCATGGTAAAAGTCAAGTTTGAATGCAGAGGGAAAGCTAGGTGTGGATACACACACACACACACACACACACACACACACACACACAACGCACGCACGTACATGCGATCTCAGTACTTGGGAGGCAGAGGCAGGAGGGTGAGGAGTTCACAGTCTTTAGCTGTATACTGAGTTTGAGGCCGGTCTGTACTACATAAAAGACTAAATAGACTGTCCCCTCACTCTGAAGAAAAATCAGGAAAAATGAAGTTGGCATAACAGACTTCCAGCTGTTCTGCCCCCTCAAACACACACATATGCTGGCATGGAGTTGTGAAAATTAAAATACAATACAATTTTTGTTTGTATTTGATTAATTTTTCTTTTAAAGAGAGAAAACACCCAGATGCCACTTAAGAAACGAGTTGGATGGTTTTATTAACAAATTATGAGTTTCTATGTAGAAAAATGCATGACACAAGAAAAATAAGTTTAGAGAAAACATTTGAAGACTGTATGACAAACAGAAATGTAATGTTCTTACTATAGAACAAGATTTTGTAAAACATTAACAAGCACAGGACAGACATGGTGGTTAGCACTTGGGTGGTTAAGGCAAGAAGATAGCTTTGATGTTTGAGGCCAACCTGGTTATAAAGTGAATTCCTGGCTGATTGAGTTTCCAGAATGAGTCTCTGTCTCATGAGGAAAAAAACAAAAAAACAAACATATTTTCCAGGAGTTGTGGGTTTAAGGCCCGCTTGAGTTAGCCACATGGTGAGTTTGAGCCTGAACTACAAAGTGAGCCATGTTCCAAGACACAAAAGCCAACCAAACCAAAGAGTTAAGTGCTTTTTCTGTGGGTCCACATCCTATGGGATCTTGTTACTACCATGAGTAGCTTTTCTGATGGATAGGCATGGGGACGATGGGATGTTAATTTCCCAGCATTTTGCAGGGTCCTTGAGTTGGTTACCTGTAAAATGTAGATCAAATAATTTCTAACCATGAGGTGTGTGTGTGTGTGTGTGTGTGTGTGTGTGTGTCTGTGTCTGTGTGATGGTTTGAATTTGCTTGGCCCAGGGAGTAGCACTATTAGGGGCTATGGCCTTGTAGTAGGTGTGTCACTGTGGGCATGGGCTTTAAGACCCTCATCCTAGAAGCTTGGAAGTTAATATTCTGCTAGCAGTCTTCAGATGAAGATGTAGAACTCTCAGCTCCTCTTGCATCATGCCTGCCTGGATGCTGCCATGTTCCTGCCTTTATGATAATGGACGGAACCTCTGAACCTGTAAGCCAGCCCCAATTAAATGTTGTCCTTATAAGAGTTGCCTTGGTCATGGTATCTGTCCACAGCAGTAAAACCCTAACTAAGACAGTATGTGTGTTGTGTGTGTGTGTGTGTGTGTGTGTGTGTGTATGTACATGTGCACATGTGCACACGCTCATGCTCAATAAATGAGTCAGCATACAGGAAATCTCTGGAATATTTCCTAACACAGTGAGTGCTGCATACACTTAACCATTAGGACAATGACAACAAATCCTAGACTCTATATTCCAGGTGACAGTGCCCCTTTGCAAGGGCACAATTACACTGTCTGATTTTTGCCAAAGGTTTAAAGAGGGGGAAGATGAGACAGAGATTAAGGAACACTTGGCTACTGACATGTCTGTGAGTGTGTGCTAATGTGACCATCTTCTTTCAAGAATACTCATTGCCTTTAGGAAAGACACAAAATCAACAGAAAACTGAGTGCTTTGACCTTGATGACTTTACTATAACTCTGTTGGAGACGGGGGTATATGTGTGCAGTACTCATGAGGATGGCAAAGGTTTGCTGACTGGTGCAGAGAGAAATGGTATCAGGGTTTCCTATTTCCAGAGTTCTAATAGGACACAGTGTTCTGTTTGTTTCTTTTGGCTTATAGAATTTCCTGAGCATTTTTATTTTTTGATTATCTCTCCAGGTGAGAAATTCTTATCTCATGCTGAACTTGAACTATAGTTATCTTTATTTCTCAAACATTTAAAAGGCAGTTCGAAAATATGAATTGGCAACTTTGACGTCTATTTGGTGATTATTATTAAGCTTGAAACTAGAAAGCTATTAATTAATTAGCTAATTGATTAATTTTTATAAAGAAATATCTTAAACAGGGATATGGAGATAGCACTGTCAGGAAAGCACTTGATGAACAAGCATGAGGACCTGACAGTCCATCCCCAAAGCACTGCTGAGTATGTCGAAGTTCTAAGCAAGCAGACATGGGAGACAAGCTGAGTGAATCAGGGATCTTCAGGTTCAATGAGAGATGTTCTGTCAAATAAGGTAGGTGGTGATAGAGAAAGGTATTGTGTGTCCATGTCTAGACTCTACACACACACACACACACACACACACACACACACACACACACATACACCATACACATACACCAAACATACACACATGCATAAATAAATACTTTAAAGCTGGAATGCAGTGGAATGCAGACAGCTTGCTACTGGGGACGAGCCTGAACTCATAGGGAGACACTATAAAAAGACAAAGAAAAGAAACATTTCAATAAGAATGTTTTGACACCACATCTCAAATCATTCCAATACAGAATCCTAAGTAGCCTAAAAGCAAAAATAATAATTTTATGTAACCACTTTAGGTCTGTGGATAATGTTGATTTTACGGACATAAAATTGCAAACAATTAATATTTAGTTTTAGTAATTATTGTCTATTTTTCCACTGAAGTGGTTTATGTTTCAGTTAGCAAAACATTTCAAAATCCTCTATTTTTCTTTGTGGACTTACTTTAAATTACAATTACAAGATCCTTAAAGGAAGAGACAGGTGAAATATGTATGCAATATCAGGAATCATAAGCCTTTGTTGGAATCACTGTGAATCTGTTTAGTTATATACTTGGCCTTCTATGAGATTTTGTTTTTCATTGTACTACTTATTCTTCATTGGAAAAAGTTCTCTAATGGTCTTATCTTTATCTCTGAAGAAATAAATAAAGAGGAAGCTGGGCACTGAGTAAGAGATAAAATCAGAATGCTGTGATAAGTGATAAACCTTGAGAATCCTTCACAGAGGGAAGAATAGAGAAAATATGATCACGCGTCTCCTACGAGGAACCACACTCACTCATAACTTATTTACATGAACATTAAAAATGTAATGCTGTGCATAATTATTTAATGTATGTTTAAAATTTAAACACTGAATTGAAAACAGAGAAGAGCAGTGTGTTCTCTTACCTGAATAGTTCAGTGACACTATAGGGGGTTTTAGGAAATGCCTTCAGCTGGGTGGATGCTCAAAGTGGTTGGGATAGCCAAGGATAAGAACAAGTGGTGGACTTTTTTGATTTTGTGTTTCTCTCTCTCCCTGTCTGACTTCTTCCTACCGCCCTCCTTTTCCCTTCTGTTTGAAAAGCCTCCCTGTTCTTTGTCTTGCTCTGATCTCCATTTTGGAAGGCTCAGACACACTCAATAGCAACATGCCAGGCTCCCCTGAGAGCTCATGTTTCTGTTTTGGGTACGTGGTCTTATGTAGCCCTGCCTGGCCTTGAACTGAGTGTGTACAAGAGGATGAACTTGGGCTCATTATTTTCCAGACTCTACTTTCTGGGTTCTGGAATTTAGTTTTGTGCCACCATATACAGGAAGGACAGCTGGGAGCTCAGATTGTAGGCTCTCAGGTACTGTTGTATTTCTGTCCCAATATTTTGTTCATCTTTATTGTAAGAAATGGCAAGAAGTAGTTTCCTGTATGTATAGGCTTGAAAAGAAGCATGTATAATAATACATGACTCTGGAAATCTATGGGTGGCCATGGTGGCTTCTCTTCCTTCTGTTGTGCAAACATCTTGAATACGTTTCTTAAAAGTGTAAAATCTTCATATACTGTAACTTTGGGAGAGCAAATATGAAGGAATCGTACTTTTGCTCAAATCAAAATTTTTGAACAGTGCTCAGCATCTTCCTCAACCTTCATCCCAAGGATTCTCAGATGATGAAACTCCCACTTGCCTGCTGCCATCTTGGAAGTCTTCATCCCTACACACTTCAAATGTCAATTCCCAAATCGTTCCTTGTCAACCCTGGCAGCCATCATGAACATCTCTAGACCCTTTATAGAATGTTGGTGCTCAGGACTCTTCTCATTCCTTCTCAAGAACGGTCTTTTTGGAAGCAGATCTGGGAAGTCTGTATATGTAACAATATGCACAGGCAATTTTAACCGAGTATAGTTTGAACTTTCTGAACTTTGAACAAGTTCACAAACAGTTATCTCTGTGTGGGATAACCTGCTGTGGTAAGGAATGATCAACTAAAGAGAGGTGCCAGTAGACTCCCAAGGGTACTCATTACCAGTCAGTGGTCACATGTACAGCATGACCCAGAAAACTCTATTTGACCTTTGCCTACCCCTCCCTGCTTAAGTCATGATCTCTGTCTGTGATCCAAGCTGGCCTTGCTGTGCTCCTGTTATCTCAGCCTCCCATGTGCTGCCATCACAGGTGTGTGGCTCACACCCAACGGCTCGTTACCGGCTTAGACAAACGCATTGCATGCCCTAGTGCTTCTGGAACCGTCCTGATATTTAACAAGGAAGGTTTTAGTTATAATGTTGAAAAACTTACATCCTGAACGTATTTTGACAAGTCAATTTGACTTATCTATTATCTTCTTCCTGAGAAAGGAAAATAAAACAAGTTCTGAGGATCATTTCAGACAAGCTTTCACCCGTTGATTAGGGTGGTTAATCCTACTTTCTTTTCATCAGGTTATCAGCAAATGGAACATTTTATTCTGGTTTATCCCTATCTCCCCAGACTGTTCTCCACCCACACAGGTGCTGATGACGTCAGTTTTACTCATCCTTCAGTCTGTACTCTTTGCAGGAGATGAGCTAGCTGTTCATTCATGGCGGGGATGAGTGGGAATGGACTAGGATTTTTTCCATTGCGTCTTAAGAACTGTGTTTTAATTCACTACATTGACTTGTAGCTTTATTCTGGAAAAACTATCCAATTCATCTACAATGTCCACAGACAGCCATGATTTGTAAAGGACAGTATTAGAAGCTTGACTGCCAAGAGTTAATCAAATAGGATTTAGAACCCACTTTTATAGACTCTAAAAGGTCATTTAGTCCAAACTCCAAAGAACGTTTCCTAGAGAACTTTCTGTCTCTGTGGGAATTAATCACTTCCCAGCATTCCCTCTGCCTTCCAATTGCTGTAACTGAAAGGAAGTTTGTTCTTCAGCTGTGCTAACTGCTGTCTCTGAAGTTCCTAGTTACCAATTCTAGCTTTGTCCTCTGGGGCTCTATGGGATGAATCAAATCCTTTGCCACAAAATAACCTTGAAAAGCAGGAAGAACTTTCAGGGTTTAGAAACTCGATAGTGTTACCTAAGCTTCTCATTTAAAATAGATGTACAAAGTCACACACACACACACACACACACACACACACACACACACACACACCCTAACTGAAAAACAAAGAAAAAACCTATGCCAGTAATCAGACTAGCAAAGACCCAAATCATATTCACAGATGGTGGTCTACCCATGTGTCTCTTCCACACACATTTTAATGATGGCAAATTTCATTAATCTAGAGTTCTAGAGTTTTAAAGAAATTATCGCTCCCTTTCGTGTGTGTACAGGTGTGTCTACAAGGTCAATGGGAGTTGTATTCTGTGGAGTTGGAGTTGCAGTCCGTTGAGAGCCATTTGACTTAGGTGCTAGAAGCCGAACTTGACCTCTGTAGCAATCCCTCCAGCTCTGTGTGGGAATTTTTATTTTTTAAACCATGCTTTATATATGAAGAGACAGAAAGAGAAAGAGAATGGGAGGGAGGGGAGGGAGGAGAGAGAGAGAGAGAGAGAGAGAGAGAGAGAGAGAGAGAGAGAGAGAAAGAGAGAGAGTGTTAGAGGATCCAGACCTCACAGGAGGGAAGCCTAATGCCACCTGGGTTTCCAGATAATTGGGACAATGATGTTCCTTGCTTCTTAGGTGGCAGCTAAGGTTGCTTTTTGTTTTTATTTTTTTTTATGTATGAGCTACTAATAGAAAAAGTGTTGTCCCCACACCTGGTATATACTGGATGAATGTTAACTCTGCTTTTGTTCTCACACATGCTAAACAAACATCTCTTGGTATAAACAAAGGATGCAAATACTTAGAGTCAGTGATTCTTATTCTTTTAAAAATCTTTAATTTATTATTGATAATTTCATACATGTATATTTTGATCATATCCATCCCAACTCCCCTCTCCCATCTTCCTTGCACATCCCTAACACCTCCACCTTTATGACTTCTCTACTCTTTTTTTCCCCACTGAGTCCAAGCAATGCTATATCATGAATGAAATATCATCTGGTCTTACGGCTGGATCTTGTGTAGTACCCATAGTGTCAAGCCCATGTTCAGAAGACAGTATTTTATAGCTTTCTTTCCCAGCCTCTTGCTCTTAAGCCTTGGGGGTAAGGTTGACATGGAGGTCTCATTTTAGGGACGAGCTCTCACGAGAGACACTTATTCTCAGGACTTCAATCAGTTATGATTCTGTAGGTCAAGGGTTTATTTGGGTGAGGGACAGGAGTTGGTAGGGTGATAAGGTAGAGGAAGGGTGGAGATGGGCTAACCAAAATTAAGGATGCATTTAAAAGCCGTAAGGAAACTCATACTTTGTGAGCTAAGATAAAAATAAAATTTAAAGAGAAGAGGGTTTGATCCTAGATCTCTCCCCAATTTTCTAAAGCCAGCTGGTTTAATTCAGTTTTGGTCTTAGCCTCTTAGATGCATTTATCTGTCCATTATGTATTTTGCATTTGCTTTGTTAAGATCTATACCAAAGGACAGCAGAGTCTTCCAAGAGAGTTATCTCAAGTGGCTAGAAATTGAGAGTTTTAAAAGAGGTGCCAAGATTCAGAAGGGTTCTTAGCTAATCTATTCATATGGGCATTCCAACCAGTAGAATAGTAGTCACTATATGGGATAGTCACTAGATGTCACAATACTTAAAGGACTCCTCTTTTTTGGGGACAGCTATCTGCAGAAAGGTTTTTAATCATCAGGCTTTGGCATTAAGACAACTCACATCGTACCTGACTTACACTTGCAAACTTCTGCTGAAGACATTCTTGAACAAGTCTTTGGCTTCTGAGGGTTTTCAGGGGCCACTTCTCCTCAGACACCAACGATAAGGTGTTTTGTATTAACAATTTAAGCATGTATTTCTAAGACAACTTAAGGGGCTTATGATGTGTATCTTATGAATGTTAGCGAATGGGCCATTACTGCATTTTCCATCATGAGAATAGTTTTGCTGGTCAGGAGAGGAGAAGGCGTTTTGGACACCTGATGTTACTGCAAATGTATATTAAAACAAAATCCTAGCAGGTTATGTTAATCCTGAGGGAAATTCTCAAGAGAAAAACCAGTTCCACAATTTTGAGCCAAAGTCACAGCAAGCATTAATTAAGTACTGACCAGGATGGACTCTAGTCAGGTCCACTCCCTGGAGTCCCAGTGAGTGGCCAAGAGTCACTTGTAGGGGCTTTTGAAGGGCAAATTCACAGGGCCATCATATTTCCCATGTGGCTTTGTTATTTTCCAAGAACTACAATCCCCCACACTCCAGGAAGTTAGTTCCTCCTTGAGCAGGTGGGGCTTACTGATTGACATTGTCTCTTGCGGTTAGACTAAAACATTTTCTGTGATTTCTTGTAGTTAATGTTTTGCCAAAGGATAGCAGATTGTGGTGAGGCAGAAACTGTTGGATTAACTAACTTTGTCAGAAACAACGACAAACATTTTCTAGGCCTGTACTTTTCCCCTACATTGAATTGATAATGCCACAGTGTTTTTAAATACATGTCTATATGAATACAACAGAAATCAAAATCAGGACTCCTAATTTTCCAAGTGTAATAATTTAATTTTGTAACGCTTTGGGGGTCAAATCCAGGGCCTGTGCACAGTTGGCAAGTGCCCTTCCATTTAACTGCTGCTCCAGCCCTGAGTACATGAAATGGAACGAAGCATATAAAACCCAGGGAAGAGTCTGTTTATATTTCTCACAGCATCTTTAAAATGTCTCATATTTCTTAGGCTTCAACTTCATTTGGTGGGGAACCAATAGAAAAACTGGAAGCTATTCATCTGCAGTTATTGCTCTGGGTATCCAGTGGTATAATGAAGTACACTGTCCTGGTTTGTGAGAGCCTGTTTTGAGTTCTCAGTGAAATGATCTTGCTTTGGGAGTTACAAGTTGGCCAGGGGTGGAAGCGTTTACACACTATAAACAGGCAATGTTACACACTAGGGGTGATTGTTAAACACATACTACACACAAATGTATATGGACATGTGCTGACTCTCCAGTGTCTTCTATGAAGACACCAAATGACTTCATTCGAGACGACCAAGATCATTTCAGACAATATTTGAAACTCTGAGTTTCTTTTATGTGCTTTTGAAGAGGAGATCTTCATTGTTGGGGTCAGGCCCTTTTGTTCAACGAGGATCTAACTAGAAGCTTTCTAGAAGTTATATGTTAGAGAGTTATAAAGTAGTGCCAATAGCTAATACATAACTAACATTTTCAAAAATGGGGCTGGAGAGATGGCTCAACAGTTAGTAGGGAATACCATGTTCTTAGAGTACCTGGTTCACTTCTCTGCACCCATGGTGGGCAGCTCAGAGCCACCCGTAACTTCAATCCCAGGGGATCCAATGTCTTCTGGACTTCAAGGGCAGTTGTATTTATAGGTGCACACCCATCCCTGCAGGATCAAAACCCCACATGCACACAAAACTGAAAATATCAATTAAAGCTTTAAAGAAACAATCTATATCTGATAGAAATAGCTGTGTAATGTGCTCTATTTTTAGCGGCCATTAAAAAATCAGATTAAGTAAGACTGCACTTTAAGATGTTAATTGGGTTGCTTTTTAAATATGGTTTTAAAGACAGTAAAAACCAAAGTAGGAGGCTATAGTACTTCCTAGGTCTATAATTTCTTTTTTTGCAATATGTGTGTGTGTGTGTGTGTGTGTGTGTGTGTGTATTTATAGCTTCTCTTCCTTCCTTATTTTTCCATCCTTTATTGTGTAGACGACAGATCAATTCTTATGAGTAAACTCACTTCTTCCGTTGCTTACCTGACCCTTGGCGTTTTGAATTTCCTTCAGAAATATGCCCAGCATTAAACAACAAAAAAAAGCCTGCTAACATTGTGCTAAAGCAGGAGCCAATTAGTGATGTCCTTATTGATGTTTCAGTAACTAACCAGCAGAGTTTTGCTCCTGCAAAGATAATTCATAGCTGTAACAGTGCTGATGGCTAAATGAATGGAAGCAATTTGCAGCACTAATGGGGCTTACGCCATCCTTACCGCGGGTGGGGCGGGGGCGGGGGCGGGGGCGGGGGCAGGGGCGGGGAGAGTGCCCATTGATGAAAGGGCCCATCTGTTCCAGTGTTCCACTACCTGCAAACAGTTTGTGAGTCAGATCAGATTAATGACTGGGATTCTGTTATGGCCTTTGTCCATTTCTCAAAGTCATTGTTCCATTGTAGCATCCTTGAGAAATAGCATTTTGTTTATGGACATGTGCTATTCAACAGTATTATTTTTTAAAAGAGTATTTTATTATCCTTAAGTGTGTGTGTGTGTGTGTGGTGTGTGTGTGTTCTGTTTGCCATGTGCTTATAGGTGTCCATAGAGGTTAGAGGTATCCAATTCTTTGGAGCTGGATGTACAGGCAGTTTGTGGGTGCTGGGAACCAAACACCAGCATGTGCTCTGAACCATGGAGCCAGCTCTCTACTCCCCTCAAAAATACTTTGAAAATTCACTCATACTGAGCATGTTTTTCTGATTGTATCCTATAAGGAGCACTCCATAAACCGTTATTTGCATGGTATTTGCTCTGTGTTAAACATACCTGTAGTCCAGATGATGTCAAGTACAGACAAGAAAGGGGAGAGGTTACATATAAGCAATACGAATTATTACATGAGGGCCTTGAGCTGCCTCGCATTTTGATATCTTTGGAGTATTCTAGAGCCAGTTTCCCTGTGTGACTGGGCAGTGAGTGTACCTCCTGTGTGAACAGGGATCCATTTGTAATTAAATGTTGGTAGATGAATAGATTCTTCTTGGTGTGTGCTTCAGGTGTTTTTAGGCTGAATCACTGGAGGGTTCCATTACTATTACTCAAGCTTGTTCCTCTCTTTATGTTCTTTATTGTTCCTAAGCACATATGATGCTCTGGTAGCTGGTGTGGAGTCTCACAATTCATCTCTCACTTTCACATTCAGTATCAGTCTTAGTTAGGGTTTTACTGCTGTGAACAGATACCATGACCAAGACAACTCTTATAAGGACAACATTTAAGGGGCTGGCTTACAGGTTCAGAGGTTCAGTCCATTGTCATCAAGGTGGGAACATGGCAGCATCCAGGCAGGCATGGTGCAGGAGGAGCTGAGGGTTCTACATCTTCACCTAAAGTCTGTTAGCAAAATACTAGCTTCCAGGCAGCTAGGATGAGGGTATTGAAAAACACACCCACAGGGACACGCCTACTCCAACAGGGCTACACCTTCTAACAGTGCCACTCCCTGGATCGGGCATATACAAACCATGACAGTATCTCATTTTTCAACAGTAATTTTCTCTGTGCTGTGGTTCTTCAAGCTCCCTACCCAATGCAGTAAGCAATGGTTAGTCAGTCTGTCTGATGTTTCTATGAGGAAAAAGGGCTAAAATAGCCTTTCTTTTTTTCTCTTCTTCCTTCCTTCCTTTCTTTCTTTCTTTCTTTCTTTCTTTCTTTCTTTTCTTTCTTTCTTTCTTTCTTTCTTTCTTTCTTTCACTTCCTTTCTCCTTCCCTCCCTCCTCCCTCTCTCTTTCTTATAGGAAATATAGCAGATATACTGTTTTTACATTTGTCTTTACAATTGGCTGTTTCTTTTAAACATTCTTAGATGAAATTTTATTTATCATATATGTGTGTTGAGGATCAAACTTGGATCCTGAGGCTCGACAGCTGGCACCTTTACCAGATGAAACATCTGGCTGGCCCTGTTTGAATATTTCTTTTAGACTATTGGGCTTATGAACCTCTGCTTTAAAACCTCCCAGATCATTTTACAGTATAAATGTTTCCTACATTTGAGAGCATTGCTAGCTTACCTACTGTTTCAAACTGTATCTATACATTAAGCCTAGTGGGTGTATTTCTCAGGCGTAAAATATTAACATTTAACTTTTATGGCAAGAAAAACTTCTTTAAATTGTGTTTTCTGATATATTTATTTCAGGTCATACTAATACATAGATTTAGCAAATTAAGAGTTATAAGGATAGGCTTAAAATATTTTGGTGCTCTAGGTTGGGATTTATGAAGTCATTTCTGCCTTTTGTGGCTCTTGCCAGGTTTGGTAATATCTACCTGTTACAATCCAAGTACTGAGGAGGCTGAGGAGCATCAGAATGTTGGCCAGTTTGGGTTATTTATTTAGCAAGACTTCAGAAAATAAAAATGAAAACAAAGCTTTGTGGATTTTATTTTTAAAACAGAGATTGTTCTTAACCTTGTTATCTTAGTCAATGTTTCTAACACTTTGAAAAAACACCATGACCAAAAAGCAAGTTGAGGGAGGAAAGGATTTCTCTTTTACTTCCAGACCACAATCCATCATTGGAGGAAGTCAGGATAGGAACTCAAGCAAAGGTGGAACCTGGAGGCAGGAGCTGGTGCAGAGGCCATGGACGGATGCTCCTTACTGGCCTGCTTGCTCATGGTTTGCTCAGCCTGCTTTCTTATAGAACCTAGAAAGACCAGCCCAGGGATGGCACCACCAACAATAGTCTGGGTCCTCACCCACTGATCACTAATTGAGAAAATGCCTTACAGCTGGATCTCATGGGGACATTTCCTCAACTGAGGCTTCTTCCTTTGCTGGCTCCAGCTGTGACAAGCTGACACACAAAAGTACACTTGTGTTACTTGTATTAATGAGAATGTCAGTCTTATCAGGTATCTTAGTTATTCTATGCTACAGATGACAAAGGATACTTGATATTTTATAGAGAAGTTATAGAGAACCATATTAAATAAGGTTCTCTCTATATTCTGACGGTCTTTTAATAACCTCTCGATAGAGGACTATTGTCTTGTGAAAAAAACTTCAATACTGATAGCTTAAAAAGAACTATTTGGTAATTGATGGGGTACAGAAGACAAGCTTTCTGAGCAACCCCTCTGCAATCTACCTGCTCCTGTGCTAATCTTCAATTGCCAATGCTGGGACTTGGCATTTATTACCCAAAGATGAAATGAGTTTGATAGTCAGAGAGGAAATTGTGCTTTGGAGAGTTGTGCTTCACGATGCTCTTTGCTTTCCGGTTGCTAGGAGAGAGATAAGGGAGCCCATGTGACTGCGTGTGCATCATCAGTTACATCTACAAGGAGTGACGCACCTGGACGCGTCAGCCCTGGAGAACCTCTGGCTTGTTCTTTCCTGAACACACTGTAAACAGGAAGACAAATGCCACCACCTGTCCCTGTGCTCCCCTCAGCCCTCTTGAAGACACACTGGCACTATGAAGACCATGTATTCCCACCCAGAAAGTCTTCAATTGAGACTCAGTTTGGGGATTAAGGTTTTGAAAGCAGTTTCTTCAGAATCTGTTGCTTAGCCTCTACAACAAAAATAACAATTAGAGAACTCTTGCCTGGTTTTGTGGTGACCATGGAGATTAATCTCCTTCTTGGGAAATCAGCCGTTCTCAACCCTGCTCCCTCCACTCCCAAAGAGAAATTTCCACTAGGAAGGGAAGCCATGGAATACAGAATCTCTTCATGATACTTCAAGTTCCCTTCATTTTTCACTTACTCCCTTTCATTGTGTAGGGAGATGGGATTTGGATGTTTCCCTTACCACTTAAGATTTTCCTGGATTACTATTTGTTAGGGACTTTTCATATTACAGGTTCCCTGCACAGTGTGGCTGGCTGGCTAACAGGCTGAAGTAGACACCATTTCATCTCTAATAGAACTTGTAGGCTTAGTGTGGGAGGGGAGCTGAGAGTTGCTCTCTGACGTCTACGAATCTTCCGTGTCCCTTGCACATCACACACACAGGCACATGCACAGCAATAATAACAAAAAGTTCTTTCTTAACAAAAGGTTCACTCTGGCTTTAGGTGGGATCTGGCTCGGGGGAGGCCTATGAGGTGCGGGAGATAGTGGTTTAGAATCTTGAAGCAGGGTCGTGGTGTGGCCAACATTCCCCCCACCACATTCCCCCCACCCCCAGAGTTGCTTCATCCCTGACAGAGTTCAAGTACACAGCTGTATCCTTAAACTCCACGTTCCTAGAGTTTGGGAATTTTTTATTTGCTATTTTATTTGCTTCTGAGTTCCCTGTAGTCTCTTCTGCTAGGGGATTTATATGTGAACCAACAAATATTATATTTAATTGTCGTGACTCCATCTCCTACGTCATGTCAGCCTGCTGAAAAAAATTGAGCATTTCATATTCTGGAGCTAGCATTGTGTGTAACAGCTCAATTTCTTTCTGAGGTCAGGGATAACTTTCCTTATTTTGTGCTGGCACAATTACCTTGATTTTTTTTTATTTTGATATATTTGTATGTTCATTATAATGACATATGTTGTCTCATGTTTACCCAAAGATTTTTTTTTTTTTTTTAGTCTACTCATAAGTAAAATAAACATTTCTGGGGGAGAGTTGATATGAAAGGAACTTCCTGTACAGGCAAAAACCAGAAACAATGATAGTGAAATATTTTTGACCAAGATATCAAGAGTCACAAGCAAGCGTGGCATAGGGAATTGTGACACCCATAGTAGAAACAAAGAGAATGTGCGTAACCCTGAAGCATTTGTGTTCAAATGCAAAAGAACTGACTGAAGCAGATGGGGCCAATTTGGCTAAGTGACCATCTCTCCTATTATACTGGGTAATTAGTTACAATGAATAAATTAGGTTATATCTGACAAAGACTCTCACAGTGACAAGATAATGTAGCGGTAATCATAAAACTGGTAGTGTTTCCCTTTTAAAATGGAAACTCAGAGAATTAAAAAAAAAATTCAGTTTAGTCATTCTCCCTTCAGAAAAGGGGTAAGCTCCAATTTCCAGTGATGGGAAGCTTCAGACTGGGCTGGGGTGGGGAACCACGGTGCCCACCCAGTCAGTTTTCTCAAACAATGTGAGATGGCTTCTGACCTTTATTTGCTTGCACCACTGTCTCCCCTTTCCTCTTTCTCTATCCTCTCCGACCCCACCTCTCTCCTCATTCTTTCATCTCTCTTCATCCTCTCCCTCTATATTCTTGTCTGTGTTTATCATCTCTCCCCCAATCTCTGTCTTCTTCCTACCCTCTAATCTGCATTCTCCCAGCTCCTTCTTTCACCTTGCTCTACTCTCTTCCCTTGTCATCTCTCTCCATTCTGTTACTATTGCAAGGATCCATGGTTCACTGAAGAATGATACCCTGGACTCATACAGTATGTAAACACAAAGAGTTTATTCTGCAGAGGTCCAGCATGCTGGGGTCTCCCATTACCAAGATAGAGAGAAACCACAAAGTGAGCTTGCAGGCCTGATCTAAAGCACTTTAGGGAACTCTGGGATAGGTGACCTCTATGTTAATCTGTTGCATCCATCTCTATGGACATTCCATTACCAGGGTGTGGGGGCTGGAAACTTGCTGGGGAGGTCTGGGAACTGTTACTGAGGAAGTAGCTGAAGAAGTCTGGAAACTGCTGCTGACCCATTGTCCTTGCTTCAGGCCAGGTGACTGGGGCATTCCATTTCCTGGGCCTGAAGGCAGGAACCTGGAGTTTTTTTCAATTAGTCAATGACTTGCCTGGACTTGCCCAGTTTTTAGGCCTAGTCTCCTTAACTGCCAATTTGAAGTCTGCCATGGAATCAGCCTAGCTTTCTCATTGTATTCTTTTTCTTCTCCTCTATGCAAGTTTCTCCTCTGCCCCAACCAGATGTTCCATACAGTAAGGGAAGGTGTCTGGTGCAGATGTTCCACACTGTAAGGGACAGAGTTAAGGACACTCTTTCACAGAAAGAAAACCAGGTGTGATTTGAGACCAGAAATGAAGGGAACATCTTTCACCCTTCTCTCCTCCCATGCCCCTTGACCAGTCCCTTGCAGGTAGTTTAGTTAGAGGCTCTTCCTTAAAGGAAAACAAAGTGACTTAGATATAAATAACACCAACCCGATTCCGCTTCCCACCTAAATCCTCAGATTAAGATTAGCATAAACTCAGGAGGAGACTGAACAAGGACACCCAAGAGCAGGCTTGCAGGGTGAGCAGCCAATCCAGCCAGAGGCTCTCAAATCCCAGGCAGAGGATATTTCAGTAATACATTTGAGAGAGGGAAAGAGAGAGGAGAGAGAGAGAGAGAGAGAGAGAGAGAGAGAGAGAGAGAGGTGGGGGGACTATGCTGTCTCTTTTAATACTTGGAGGAGCAGTCTCATGATTTTATAAGTGGGAGCATCCTTTCTGCTGAGGAAACTGAGGTAGATGATGCAGAAAGGAGCAAAGGACAGGACTCGGGACGACCACTTGTCTGCCTCATTCTTCTGGAGCATCAGGACTCCTCCCAGAATGCAACGGAGAGTGGAAGAAATGGGCGGCCGCATTCCATTTCAGTCTTTCAGCAACACTTTTTCTCCCTGGGCTGCCTTTGTGCCATCTTGATAACAGAAACAGTCTCCCGGTAATTAGTTACAAAGATAAATTGGGTTGTGTCTGCCAAAGAATCTCACAGTGACAAGAAAATGTAGCGGTAACCATAATACTGTTAGGAATAATGACAGCAAACTCAGGACAGTGGCTATATCCAGGTACAGGTATTTGCAGCCATTATTTCTTATCTTATCCACAAGGTGCAACCTGTTGTTTACTCTATTTTTCAGATGGGAAACAGAGAAAATGAGATCTGAAATGACTTACAGAAGGTCAGCCAGTGAGAGCTGGTACAGGGTCTGATCCCACACAGCTTGTCTCCTTTTAATCTTTATGGCTCAGGGGGAAAAGAGAGGACAGACTTTTAACTAGTGCAGAAGGCCAAGATTTGTGTTCTGGTCTCATGGGCTGTCCAGTCAAGGTCAGGTGTCTTAAGCAGTGTGGATTTCAGTTCATCCATCTATAAAATAAATCAATAAAATGAATAGCTCCATTTACCCTTTAAATGTTTGCTGAGGATAATGTAAGAAAACAAAGTATAGGATATAACCTACAGGGCATACAGTGTCTTATCAGTATTAGGGTGTGAGCCTGGTTGGGCTGCCATAACAACGACTGTACTCTATGTAAGAAATAGTACCAGCTCAGGACCCCCAAGGCCAAGTTCTCAGCACAGAGCAGATTTATTTGTCTCAAGGGGACAAAGGGCAGAAATAAGAGACAAAGACAGAAGATAGAGGATGAAGAAGAAGAAGGGATGAAGAAAGGGAGATGGAGAAGGAGTAATTTACCTGGAGTAGGACAAAGGACTGCCTCTGGATAGAGAGGAGACAGATGCGGCATATAGAAAAATGGGTGTGAGGGTAGGGTGTTTAATTTTCCTTGGGCATGTTAATTAGGTGGACCAAAGGATCTTTTGATTGCTGGACTTCAATACTTTGATAACTGTACCACGGCAGTCAGCCTCAGGAGGAGGAATTGGCAAATAAGGGGACAGACTTGGTGGCTAGCCTTAAGAATGTAATCTAACAGATTTTAGCAACGCAGAGGGGCTGGGGAGAAGAGGGCAAGGCAGAGAGGATGAAGGAGAAGGGCAAGACCTGCCAGGGTCATGTGTGTGAGCTGGCTAGAGTCCCTTCACTCTGGGTGGTGTAAGCGATAGAGGTCACTCCCTCCATGAGTTTTGGAGAAACTTAAGATGGAGGTGGAACAGACGTGGTTTGTGACCAACTCTCTCTTCCTGGCACACAGGTAGACACCTCCTTAATGTGTCAGTTTTCACAGGGTCTTTCCTCAGTGAGGAGAGAGAATTCATGATCTTATCTTCCTGTTAGGATAACAGGTCTTATTCAGCAAGAATCTTGGGACTTCATTGAACCTTAATTACTTTCTTGATGACCCTACTTCCTAATGTAGGAAGGGCCTCAAGCCTTCATACCAGAACACATGTGGACACAAGTTTGCAAGAGGTCGTCAGCAGGACAGGAGAAAGGACCGGAAGGATGGAGCCATAGGATGTTTGGGATAGCTCTAACACCCCAGGAGGATTCCTCAGACTTCCTGTTTAGAGGGAAAAGGAGCTGTTGGCTATTCACGATACATGAATAGATAAATAATATATATTTTGGGCAGTCACCCTAGTTTCTTTTCTATGGGTGTGATAAAGAGCATGGTCAAAAGCAGCTTGGGGAGTGAGGTGTTTCGGCTTACACTTTCTCATTACTGTCCATCATCCATGGAAGTCAGGGCAAGAACTCAAGGCAGGGACAAGGAGGCAGGGGCTGAAGCAGAGGCCATGCTCATGTGCCGCTTACTGGCTTGCACTTCACAGCTTGCTCAGACTGTTTCTTGTACCACCGAGGACCAACTTCCCAGGGGTGGCCCAGCCCCCAGTGATCTGGGCTTTCCCCGCATCAACCTTTCGTGGAGGAAATATCCTACAGATTTGTCTACAGGCCAGTCTCACGGAAGCATTTCTCAATTAAGACTCCCTCTTCCCAGATATGTCTAGGTTTGTGTCAAGTTAATAAAAGTCAGCATAGCATGAGTGTCCTCTGATTCTTTTTGGTGACATAGAAAGTGCCCCTTACTATGCATTTTTTTTTTTTTGTCTTTTAGGTGAACCTGAATTTAAATACATTGGGAACATGCATGGTAATGAGGCGGTTGGACGTGAGCTGCTCATCTTCTTGGCGCAGTACCTGTGTAACGAGTACCAGAAAGGGAACGAGACAATTGTCAACCTGATCCACAATACCCGAATTCATATCATGCCCTCCCTGAACCCCGATGGCTTTGAGAAAGCGGCATCTCAGGTGAGTGCCCGGCAGGCTGGGTGGCCTGCTTTCTTCATCTTTCTGATATATTAATATGTGTCTACTTGCCTATCCACCATGCCAATAGTAATGCCTAGGGTTTACAGAGTGTGAGAGACACATAGTCCAACTTGCTGGTAAGAAAACAAAAATTAGAATGTAAAGGGTGAGAGTTCTTCACCAGAAGCTTTAATGAGAATTTTGTAAATAAGTTAATACTTTAACAGTGTTTTACTGAACTGTTGAATAAATGACACTTCTTTATTCCTAGTTGTGACTAGGCAAATTTGCCTTTAAAGCAATGGTTCTCAACCTGTGGGTGGTGATTTCCTTGGGAATCCCTTTCATGCAGGTCGCCTACAACCATCGGAAAACACAGATCTTTTCATTAAGATTCATAGCGGTAGTAAAATATCAGTTGTGAAGTCGCAACAAAAATGATTTTATGGTTGAGTGGTCACCACAACACGAGGAACAGGCAGTAAGAGGTCTCAGCATCAGGACGGCTGAGAATCACTGTTAAGTGATGCTTACTGCTATGCCTGCAGCTGGGTGAATCGGCGTCCTAGCGCTCTCTGCTGGACCGAGGAAGAATGACTAGATCACTATTTTACTAAGGTTTAATTGCTTTAATTGCTGGTTTTGCGAAAGATCAGTAAAGACACAGTGCCATCTCTCCCCCTACCCCCACATCCCACAAAACCAAAACCAAAACAAACCCCAAATTTCCATGTTTACAATAAAAATAATTGTATACATTGTAAGTGCCAGGCTAAAAACTAATGGCTTTCTTTTTGAGACAGGGCTTCACTCTGTAGCACAGGTGGTTTGGAACTCGCTTTGTAGACCAGGCTGGCCTTGAATTCCCAAAGATCCTCTTGCTTCTGCCTCTCAAGTGCTGGCATTAAAGGAGTGTATAATGACTATATCTGGCACTAGTGGCTTCTACAGAGAAAATACGTGGGCTTACATTTTAATTGGACAAGATTATGAACATTATAGTTGTTTCGTGTTCTGTTTCTGGTGTATAATGTAAAATTCTGAAGCATGTTGTATAATAATTAAACATTATAAACACATTTTTCTTTTCTCAGGCTGATTATTTTATTATAAAGACATTTAGAATCTTTTCTTCAGGAGTTTGAAACAGAACTCATTATTTTTTAAAACAGAAACCGGCAAAAGGCATTGAAGTTATTAACACATAAGAGACTCATGTCTAATTCATCTTAAGTTGTTAGTATTTATTCATTTGTAGGTTTAAAAATCAGACTTCTGTGATTCACAGAGGCAATTTTACTTGATTCTAGTTGTTGGTGGTGTGATTTTTAAATAGGTCACCAATAATCAATGAGTTTGTACCGACAATTATTGAAATCTGCTAAACACCTCTTACATATAACTATTATTAACTTCAAATATTCTTTAAAACTACCTTTTTCAAAATGCTTATAACAAATATTTTAAATCGGGCACCTTCATAAGTATGCTGATAAAGTAGTGAGCACAGTAGTATTGGGAGGATATTGTAATAGACAATCTCAGTAATTAATTTTCCAGGGCAATGATGGGGATGTTAAGTAGGTATCAACTGTAGTGATGAGCAATGGTGACTTCTCTGTCGTCTCTCTTAGCCCGGTGAGCTGAAGGACTGGTTCGTGGGCCGCAGCAATGCCCAGGGAATAGATCTGAACCGTAACTTCCCAGACCTGGATAGGATCGTGTATGTTAATGAGAAAGAGGGCGGTCCCAACAATCATCTGCTGAAGAATCTGAAGAAAATTGTGGACCAAAATGCGAAGGTAGCACGTGTGCAGCGTTCCCTGGGTCTGTCCCGTAGCTGGGGAAGTATGTTCCAGAGTCTTTGGTACAGTGGACGACAAGGAGTGGCATGAACCATTTTGTTGTTGTTTTGTTTTCTGTTTTTGAGACAGGGTTTCTCTCTATAGCTTTGACTGTTCTGAAACTCACTCTGTCGTCCAGGCTGGCATCAGACTCAGAGATCTGCCTGCCTCTGTCCTCCTGAGTGCTAGGCTTAAGTGGCATAAATCTTGAGTGGGACTCTTGATTCTTCAGGCCAAGGCTGGCGGGCTCGAGTCTGGGACTTTGCTTGCCTCTGAGGACTAAGGATCAAGTGTGGAAAGGAAGGGGACGGGGAAGCAGAGAACACAGTTGAGATTCTTAGCTGGAGGAAGCCCTTCCCCCCATCTGACCTCCAAGTTCTGCAGTGTTGATCTTTGTCCTTTTTCCCTAAACCTTCTCCTGTAAAATTCCACATCAACTACTCTCTTAGACACCATGACCAAGACAACTCTTATAAAGGACAACGTTTAATTGGGACTGGCTTACAGGTTCAGAGATTCAGTCCATTATCATCAGATGGGAACATGGCAGAGTCTAGGTAGGCATGGTGCAGGAGGAGCTGAGAGTATCTGTATCTGTATCTGAAGTCTGCTAGAAGACTGACTTTCAAGGCAGCTAGGGTGAGAGTCTTAAAGCGCACGCCCATAGTGACACACCCACTCTAAGAAGGCCATACCTACTCCAACAAGGCCACACCTCCAAATAGCACCACTCCCTGGGCCAAGCACAGTCAAACTAGCACATCTATCTTTTCTATTGCTCCACAAATCTACTGAGTCTTTTTGATACCTTGTCTGTCTTGGAGGAGACACAGCCTTCTGCCAGGTCCTACCTTACATTTACCTACTTCCTAGGACTCATATCCTTGCCCGGAATGTTCCCATCAGCTGCTGTATAAGATCCCTGAAGTTCCACATCTCTTATTCCTTCCAGACCTCCAGGGAATTTCTGTTGTTCTGTTTCCCTTGCTCACTGGGTCCCCTTCTCAGGTCGTATCTAGGACCCCAAGCTCAGCTTACCAAGAAACAAGTGTTTCCCCTTAGAACAGATTTTGTTTCCTTCATCCCTATCATCAAGGTCTTTCACTTCCTATCTCTGTCAGCAGTTAACCCTTATTTTCCAAAGACTTGACCTCCTGACCCCATTAATTTCCATCTCAGTTCCTGGCTTAGTTCAGCCCTATTGTCTCCTCTTCCTTCTTGGGTCTTTAGTTATTTATTTTGGTCTTTGGAGATAGGGCCTTGCTACTTAGCCAAGGCTAACCTTGATTTTGAAATTCTTCTACTTCTATCCCCAAGTGCTGCTGCATCTGCCCTGTGATGTCTGTTACTTCCAGAATGTTCTTAAGTGAGATTTTGGAAAGTAGAATCTCATAGCTCTGGAACCCTTAGGATACCCTGTGAACACTGTGGTTGCTGGCTGACTTATTCCTTAATCTACATCTGGTGGTCATCTACTCTAGTCATACCCCTAAGTGTACCATTTGTTAATAATACAGTGTTCATATTGGCTGCTGTTCTAACTGTCTAGAATATTCTTCCCTTCCACTTTGAGTTACTTCCCCCATGTGACCTTCCACTCTTTGAGACAACTCCTCTTTGATGTTCCTTGTGTTGTGTGAATATGTCTGCAGTGGGGGTGCTGTTCTTATATAGAGCTGCATATGCCTGATAGCATAGTTATTTATTTATAGGGTTGTTTGCTCTTTGACTTCAGACTTCAGTCCATTGCTTGCAATGATTCATAGCAGAGCTTGACACACGGTCAGCTCAGGGCCTCATGTGAGTAGTATAAACAAGACTCACCAGTGAATTGCTATATCTGAACAATGTAGCCAAGAAAAATCAACAGCAAGAGTTCAGACAGGCATCCATCATGTGTAGAGATATATTAGGAGGAGGCTCCAGGAGGTGGGGAGTTCCAGACTTTTGGCTCAAAGTTCTGCAGTAGGATTCTGCATCTAGGATACAGACTGAGCTTACTGGAGGAGCTAGTTTGAGACATGGGCTATACATGGAGGAGTCTCACAGTATCTGGTATTAAGAGACAGACTTCCCTCCTTCTGAGTCATAGATGTCTTTACAGTTTCCTATCCTGAAAATGACTTTCAGGAGAAGGGAGAGTTGGGAAGTTGTGGGGCTGGGTGGAAGAGAGCAGCACAATGTAATCAGCTGTAAGGTGTAAGACAGAAAGGAGGCCATGAAGGCTGGCTCTGGTGTTTGTGCGCACAACTTCTCTGGTGCATGCATTAATATGTCTTTAACTCTGAGAAAAGAGGAAAGTAATTCCTGTTGCCCCTCATAGAAAAACTGTGAGAATCTCTTCTTCACAGGAGGACTGATTGGCAAGTTGGTGCACATGAGATTGTTTCCAATCAATATGGATGTTTCCCTCTGTAGTTAAACCTGACTCATCTGTGCATGATTGCACTATGGAGTCTGTATACATTTGCTTTGGGAAATTTCATTAAGAGATGCCAATGGAGCCTGAGGAGATGGCTCACTGGTCAAGAGCACTTGCTGCTCTTACAGAAAACCTGAGTTTGGTTCCTGGCACCAATGTTGGGAAGATCACAACCACTGTAACACCAGCTCCATGGGATCTGGTGCCCTCTTCTGGCCTCTGGAGGTACCTGTACTCATGTGCAGAAACCCACAGGTACACATAATTACAAATAAAAACAAATCTTAGAAAAAAAGACATGCTTATGTACTTTTAAAATGAGCGCTTTCATTTAAAAAACCCCAATGCCACTTTTACATTAAACAAAACATAATTCAACTTTAATTCATGACTTGAAATATGAGCAAGATTTATTTGTTATAGTAAATCTTTCATGATTTGAATAACAATGGCCCTCATGGATTCATGTATTTGAATACTTGGTCCTCAGTTGGTGAAACTGTTTGGGGATTAGGAGGTGTTGAAGGAGGATGTTACTTCCCTGCCCTGCTGATCATGGACTCTAGCCCTCTGAAACTGTAAGACTTACGTAAACTATTTCTTCTCTAAGTTGCCTTGGTGCTGTTGTCAAATCACAACAGTAGAAAAGTAACTAATAAAAGGTAACTAATTGTCGCAAATAAGACACGACATGCCTGGATTCTTCTTTGACAGCTCTTTTATTCCAGGCACAATCTTCATCCAACGAAGGGGCCCCAAGCAGCAGAAATGCACTGCTTATATACCCTTCCAAGGGGGCGGGCCAGGCGGCCTGTTCTCTCAGGATTGGTTAGGGCCAATACCTCATTAGCATAAGCCCTGTGATTGGTTGGGGCTCATGCCTCATTAGCATAAGCCCTGTGATTGGTTAGGGCTCATGCCTCATTTGCATAAGCCCTCTCGGGAGGGGCTTGAGGCTGACGCATGCATAGTAGGCTTATACAGGACGCTGTGCCAGCCATGTTGGAAACCGGCGCCGTCCTTCGGCCGCCTACAACTAATAATGCATGTGTGGCTCCCCTCCTTCACTTGTGACATTAACAATTTAGACTCAGACCAAGTGCTTCATCAGTGGTCCTATGAAGTCTTCATTTTCAAGTTCTTATTTCTCAATATAGTATCTTTACCCCTCAAAAAGGACAATGCTTTTCAAGGTTTATTTTGTTTTGTGTGTCAGGAATCATGGTTTAGGATGCAGAGTTCCTTGGATACAGATTCAGAGTCTGTGGGGTATGTACATGACAGATGGCAGGAAAAAAAAAAAAATCCTATCTCCCTAGGAAGCCTATAGATGTCGCCGTGTTCCAGAGAGATACCACTAGGGTATCTCAGACATTAGTAATACAATTCTTCTCTGACTTTCCCAGTTTTACTCCTAAGTCATTCTGCTCTGGCCCCAAGCTTCTCAGCCTGGCTACCTCCATGGGCAGCTGAGTTCAGCACGTGAGCCTCGGCCTGAATTGCTTGAAGACACCAGGGCTTAAAATACAGCTGATAATTTATTAGTGTTATGCTTCTCTTTACTGGCTGGAGTTGTGAAGGAATCTGAATAAATATAACTTCAACAACATACTTTAAATGCCAAAGCCATCTAATTATAGAACATGTCATTGAGTTATACTTAAGAGTCTTTAAAAGGGAAAAGTTTAGGAGTTTAATATATATATTAATATATATATGTGTGGGTGTGTGTTGGGGGTGGTTATAAGTGTGCATGGAGGTCAGAGGGCAACCTTTGGGAGCCAGTTTTTTTCTGCCTTGTGGGTCCTTTGGATAAACTCAGATTATCAGGCTTAGCAACAAGCCCCATTGCCCCCTGAGCCATCTTGCCAGTACACTTACAGGAGTTTTTAAAGTTTTAAAGTCATAAATGGTTGTGTGATTTTCCAGGGTCTTGCTCTTAGGGGTTACGCACAGAATGGATCAGTTAGATAGGTAACTATAGTAACCAGGGACTCCCAGCACTAGTCAGAATGAAGACTGCTCATAGTCAAAGAGAATCCCTCTTTATTTTGTCCAATGGTGGAACTTACTTGATTCCCTTTTGAAAACAGTAACATGCATACTAGTAATATGTACATATAAAAGAGAGCTAACAGACAAAAGGTGAGAGCTGCATGAGAGTTTGTGTGTCCAGAACTATATCTGAGCTTGTTCCAAAGCAGGTTTTTCTTTTTTAAAGTTTTAAATTTCAAATGAATATATTGTTACAAATGAAAGATAAGTCAGATATAAATAAGTAGATCTGTTTATGGGACAAATTATGAAGTCATTTACATAGCTTGCATGTCTTTACTCTATATTCTACATCTAGCATTGATTAGTAGAGAGAATAAAACCAACCAGAGAAATAATAAAAATAGTGCACAGCTCTTTTTGTTTTTGATTGACACGTAACTTTACATTTGTGGGATTTGAGACGGTCCATCCATACATATGTGAAGGTGGAACCATCAATGAGTGATCAGCATTTCCAGCTCCTTAGACATTCCTTATCTCTCTATACTGAGAAACCTTAAACTTTTTTCTAATTCTTTTACTGTTTTAAATTTTTGTTTATTTATTTGTTGTGTGTTGTGTGTGTGTGTGTGTGTGTGTGTGTGTGTGTGTGTGCATGTATGTGGTGTCTACTGAATCCAGAAGAGTGTTAGATTTTCTGAAGCTGGAATTATAGGTGGTTGTGAGCTGCCTAATGTGGGTGCTGGGAAGTAAAGTTAGGTTCTCCAAAAGAGCAGCAAGTTCTCTTGGTCTCTGAGTCATCTCTCTAGTCTTCTTCTAGATCTTTGTAAACTGTGCTGTGTTGTGAAACACCAGAAATTATTTGTCTTGTATAAACTTCCTTTGGCAACAGTTAACTGTAGCCTCTTCTAAATCACACTTTCCCACAAGTATGACTACCCTATGGGGAAATCAGAACACGTTTAGTCCTGAACAACTGACCATCCAAAGTCAGCGTGGTCCCTAAGCCTTGTAGCCTGGGTTTGAATCCTTGCCTATGTAAACTTGGATGCTACTTAGCTGCACTTGGCCTTTAGACTCTGCTCTATGGAACATCAGAAAGTAACTGCAGATCCAGTGAGGATGCTGCAGTGCTCAGTAGAAACCCTGTGTGCAAGACCTGATCGTAAACAGCACAGAAATACAAAAATACAACCTCGATGCCACTACGCATTGTGTCCTGGAAAGGCAGGGTAGCTCTCATCTCAGGGAAGCCTTTCCTTTTTTTTCCAGAGGTGTCTAGATAGAGGTTTGAGGTCTTTCCTACTTGCTATGAAAGATTCACCCCACTAAAGAATCAAGCTGATTTTTTTCTTGTGTTATGAATTTCTTGTTGTTTGCTTCCAAGAAAGACCATGAATCATTGAAGACAGCGTGAATTCCTAAAACGTGTGCTTCTGTTTAAAGCACAAGATGACCGTTCCAAAGTAAACCGATTTTCTGAGTGAGACTTGATCTATTTTCTTTCATAAAGGCAACGTTTGAAGTAGTTGAAGGGAAATGGAAAAATAGTAAGAAGTAATGCAGAATTAAAATCTGCCATGTGTTTGAACCTACGTGGAGGAAAAACTTTCTGGTTCAATAGCATTTCTTGATTTGTTCACAATTATTCTTAAGACTGTGTGAGCCATGGCAGACAGAGGAAGGGGACCCAATGTGATCTGCATGTTACCTTCAAACGGGGATGGGGGGGATTTTTCCTCAAAGTAGAACTTTTAAGGATATTTAAGTGTGACAACTATTTTTTCATAACAAATCTGGCATGTTGAGTATTGTTCCTAAGAATGTTTTGTCTTTTCTGTGATGTCACCAATGGCAATTGTCACCTTCTGATTCTTGTGATCTTTACTCTTTGGAACAGCTTGCCCCCGAGACCAAAGCTGTCATTCACTGGATCATGGACATTCCATTTGTGCTTTCTGCCAATCTGCACGGAGGAGACCTTGTGGCTAACTACCCATATGATGAGACACGGAGCGGTAGGTAGTTCCCTCTCCTTTAAGTGGCTTGAGATTCAAGCCAAGAATGATAGCGTGATTTCTGTATTAGTTGCTGCTGTTTGTGTTGTTTTGTCTTTTAGAACAGAATCTTACTCTGCAGTCTGAAATGGCCTTGAGCTTGCAACCCCCTTGCTTCAGCCTTCCACGGGCTGGGATTGCAAGAGGTGTGTGCCTCTGTGCCTCACTGGTAATATTCTCTTAGGGAACCAGAGCATACAAACGTGCATTTACAAGCATCTCCAGCTATTCCCTGTGGTGCTGGCACGGACAGGCAATCGGCAGAACAGCTTGTAATGCTTTGTTTTTAGAGGAGAACAGGAGCTTGGTTAACTCTTGGAGAAGAGAAGAGGAGAAAAACGGAAGGCCTAGAACAGTGGTTCTCAACCTGTGGGTTGTGACCCTTTTGGAGGTCTCATATCGGCTGTCCTACATATCAGATGATGACATTATTATTCATGCAGGTTTTTTTTTCTTTCCTGGTTTTAGAGACAGAGTTTTTCTTTCTTTTTCTTTTGTTTTGTACTTTTCTTTTTTTTTATTGAATATTTTATTTACATTTCTGATGTTCTCCCTCACTCCATTTTCCCCCTCCCTCCCAGAAACCCCTATCTCATCCCCACTCCTCCTGCTTCTATGAGGGTGTACTCCCACCTACCTCCCCACCCTCGAATTCCCCCACACACGATGTCCAGCCTTAATGGGACCAAGGATCTCCTCTCCCACCTATACCTGACAGGAGCATCCTCCCTTGCATATATAGCTTGAGCCATGGGTCCCTCCCTAAGCGCCCCAGGCTGGTGGTTTAGACCCTGGGGGCTCTGGTTGATTGGTATAGTTGCTCTCCTCATGGGGTCCCGTACCCTTTCATCTCCTTCAGTCTTCACTCTAACTCCTCCATTGGGAACCCCATGATCAGTTTAATGGTTAGCTGTGAGCATCCACCTCTGTATATTTCACGCTCTGGCAGACCTCTAAGGAGACAGCTATGTCAGGCTCTTGTCAGCATGCACCTCCTGACACCCACGTCAGCATCTACCTTTGGTGACTGCACATGGGATGGATACCCAGGTGGAATGGTCTGCAGACGGCCCCTCCTTCAGTTTCTGTCCTGCACTTTGTATCCATATTTGTTTCCTTGAGTATTTTGTTACTCCTTCTAAGAAGGACTGAAGCCGCCCCCCCCCACTTGATCTTCATTCTTCATGAGCTTTATGTGGTCTGTGAGTTGAATCTTGGGTATTTCAAGCTTCTGGGCTAAAATCCAATAATCAGTGAGTGACTACCATGTGTGTTCTTTTGTGATTGGGTTACTTCACTCAGGATGATATTTTCTAGTTCCATCCATTTACATAAGAATTCCTCAAATTCATTGTTTTTAATAGCTGAGTAATACTCCATTGTGTAAATGTACCACAATTTTTGTATCCATTCCTCTGTTGAAGGGCATCTGGGTTCTTTCCAGCTTCTGGCTATTATAAATAAGGCTGCTATGAACATAGTGGAGCATGTGTGCTTGTTATACATTGGAGCACCTTTTGGGTATATGCCCAGGAGTGGTATAGCTGGGTACTCAGGTAATGCTATGTCCAATTTTCTGAGGAGCTGCCAGACTGTTTTCCAGAGTGGTTGTACCATCTTGCAATCCCACCAACAATGGAGGAGTGTTTCTCTTTCTCCACATCCTCGCCAGCATCTACTATCACCTGAGTTTTTGATCTTAGCCATTCTGACAGAGTTTTTCTATGAGCCTTGGCTATCCTGGAACTCACTGTGTAGACCAGGCTTGCCTCGAATTCAGAGAACCATATGCCTCTGCCTCTCGAGTGCCGGGATTAAAGGCATATGCTACCACCACCACCAGGTTCTACACTATGATTCATAGAAGTAGCAAAATTATAGTTATGAAATAGTAATGAAATAATTTAATGACTGGGGGACCACGCAACCTAAGGAACTGTATTAAACGGTCACATCACTAAGAAGGTTGAGAACCACTCTAAATTCAGGCCAGTCCTGGTCTCCGGTAAAGCGGGTCACAGCCAGACATTGGAGAGCTTCATGTAGAACGTGGCCTATAAACGGAGGCAGTGTGTGACTGTTTCACCCTGGCTGTGGGAATCGCATCACACAGCCCTTGGGTCCCCTCCTGCTAGTGTCACGGAAGTGAAGCAGTGGTTCGACTTTTCTCTAACGAGTTTTCAGTTACGCTTCAGCCAAAGCAAGCTAAAGAGAGAAATTCCCGCTCAGAATCCCCTCTCGGAGAACCCTGAAGGGCACGATCTGTGTAATACAGTTTTAGACACTGAAAACCCAGAATTGAAGACAATCGGGTTAGACAGCGCTGTTAGATACACTTTGAGATCCTGTGGTTTACTGTTAGCTGGGCAACTTCTCAGCCAGGCATTGTTATGACATATAAATAACAATATGGAGGGTCAAAAGAAACATCCTTTCCTGCTATAATACACGAAGGGAGAGCTTAGAAACAGCTGAGATTTAATGTCAGACAATCTGTGTGTCAATAATTCCTAGTGCTTATAAAATTGCTACTGGTGAACTTTTCAGATTACATTTATTTATTTATTTATTTGAGACAAGGTTTCACATAGACCATGTTGGCCTAGAACTTGGCCTAAAACTCAGATAACCAAGAATGACCTTGAACTAGATTCTTTTTCCTGACTTCCCAAGTCTCACACACCCTTGTGCCCTACCAATGAACACCTTATTAAACTAAACAATTTTAATTCAAATAAAATTTTAATTTATTTTAAACAAATTTAAATAAAATTTTAATTTATTTTAAATAAATCTAAATAAATAAGTTTTATTTTAATTTTAATAATGGCAATATTTCTATCTTGCCAGGTCCAGCCCGCTGTGGCCTCACCATTTATTTATTCCTGTGAGGCTTTCGGTTCATAAGTAGAGTATGCACTCCATTTAATCTCCCATCCAAGTTCTAACCAGGCCCGGCCCTACTTAGCCTCTGAGGCAGGGGCTTTCAGGGTGGTACGGTCCTAGGCCATTCTGCCTGTGCAACCTAAAAACTAAGTCTTCCTGTTTGATATTTTAACTTTCATCTTCCCTGGGAACTTTCACAGTTACGTCATCGGGGCGTAATTGTGAATGACTCTTCAGTAAGCAAGTGATGCTTTTGGGTTGCAGTCCGTTTCTCCTATCTTGTGAATTCATTTTCTAGGTACTGCTCATGAATACAGTTCCTGCCCTGATGACGCAATTTTCCAAAGCTTGGCTCGTGCGTACTCTTCTTTCAACCCAGTCATGTCTGACCCCAATCGACCTCCCTGTCGCAAAAATGACGACGACAGTAGCTTTGTAGATGGAACGACCAATGGTGGCGCATGGTACAGCGTCCCTGGTGGTGAGTGTTCCTTTTGCTCTCTGATTCTGTGAACTTGGTGTCTTTTATCTTGATTGTTAATTCATGTAGGAAATCCAGCCTATTGTGGGTGGCATCATTCCCAAGGCAGGAAGTCCTGAGTTAGGTGAGATGGGAGAAAAGAGAACCAGCAGGCACCAAGGGTGGATTCACTTAGGATTAAAAACAGAGAAAACTTCAGTGATGTCTTTGGAACAACCTCTCTAAGCAGGCAGTGTATCATCTACATAATATAAAGTAATATGGATTAGCAAAGCGCTGAGAATGCTCATGGTAACACATAGCAACGCCTTAGTCAGTCATGCCCCACTGCAGACAGACAAAGAAAAGCTCAGAAGATCTTTAGCTCCATGTCATAATTTTATTTCTCTTGCTGTGACAGATACCTTGATCAAAGCAGCAAAGGGGAAGGAGAGTTTATTCAGGTTACAAGTCCAGGTCCATTATTGTGGAAGGTCAAGGCAGGAACTTAGAGTACATATCCACAGTCAGGAGCAGAGAAGTACGTCAGCCTTGGCCAGACATATTAGGTAAAGGGCCCAGATTTTAAGTGACAGAAACATCTTCTCTCAGTTAAAGAAGAGGGTCATCTTGGGTTGTTTCATTGGCTCTGGGCTGCCAAGAAGTACTGGAGGTATAACCTTCTATGCCATGTAGCTCTTAGCCATTCTACAGGAAGTGGGCGGGGAGGGGCAATTGTGAACTCTTACCAGCCAACATAGCGATTTAAATGTGGGTAGTCTGGTTCCAGGAAAGCAGTCTGCTGGGCAACATCATTCCCAGTGATGATAATCTAATTAAAATTACTCTGAATCTCAAATCTACTCTGTGGTCTAGTTTGCAGTATAATTAGCATTATATCTAATATGAAGTAGACGTGGTGTGTTTATTGCTTTAATATATGATATGGTTAAGAGGCTTACATATCATATACTAAGAGTCCGGATCCCTCAGGAACATACTTTGAATTGGGTTTCATGTCATCTCAGCAGACTCTCCCAGTTCCTGCCTCATAGGAAGGCAGCTTAGAAGGATGCAATTTTCCTTATTAGGCCAAGGGGTGCAATCTCTCAGCTTGCCTTTCTTGAAGTCTGTTAAGCACTGTGGAATGTAGATGGCATCTGCTTTTGGTCCCACCCAGAACATGGATGCATTGAGCTAACAGGATTTTGTGGTTTTCAAACAAGAGTCTTTTGAGAATGTTTTCTGTTCCCCATGGAGGCCATTTCTGTGTAGACTCCTACAGGATCCTTCAGTGCCGCAATTGGTCAGTCTTTTAATGAAGGCCTTAGATTATCAGAAGGGCATGTGTAGACTTGTAGCCATTGTATGTACATACTGACTCTGTTTGGTGCTTGGGCAGGAATGCAAGACTTCAATTACCTCAGCAGCAATTGCTTCGAGATCACAGTGGAGCTTAGCTGTGAGAAGTTCCCACCTGAAGAGACTCTCAAAAGTTACTGGGAAGATAACAAAAACTCCCTCATCAACTACATGGAGCAGGTAAAACACAGTATCCAGCATCAGCTGATGTAGCATTCTTTAACCCTGTAGTATAATAAATTCATAAAAGGGGTTCTGTTGGGGGGGCATCATCTGAATGAAGGTGCCAATATGGGAAACAGGGGTCTGTAGTTTCTGAATTAGACTTTTATTTGCAATAGGTCTTATGGTTCATGACTGCTCACTAAGAACTGACTACACTAGAGAGCTGTCAAATGAGACATCTTAGTTTCCTTTATTCATACTGTGCTAAGCAAGAACAATCTTAAGACACTCTCTTATCTGATCACCCTGGATCTTTGAAGTGTCCCAGACAGGTCCAGGGTATGAACAAGGTAAACCAGTCATGCAGAAGTGAGACTAGCACCTGAGTGAGTCTCCTGGATTTTGTGCTCCAAATGCTTCTCCTACCGCTCACTAGACTCATGTGGATCTCAGCTGAAGATTTGCTGAGCCCTTAGTATTTCTCAGTGATTGTTCTGAATATGTTACACATAAATTTACGCATCGGACCTTACAACAATTCTACAAACGACCTGGGACCACCACTACTTCCCTCATCTATGAATTGAACAAAAGATCTGAGACCAAAGGAGTTGTTTGGTTTTGGTAGGTTATGCACTAAAGACTTTAATCCAGGAAGTCTTGTTCTTAAATTTCCCCATTGTAACTGTTTCTCAAGACAACAATCTTTATCAGAGTCGCCTACATAGCCATTGCAATGTGTTGGTACAGAATTTCAGGGCATCTCACACTCTGTCAAAATTAAATTTGACCTACCTGCTCAGGCTTGGTCTTAGCACTTCTCTTCCCTCTGTAGTATATTTATAGATGTTGGTGCCAGGGAGTAATAGTGGACAGACCAAAGGACGTCACTCCTTCCCGCAGTGACTCATCTGTTTTCAGATTCTGTTCTGTATGTGACCGTTTTCACCTGCAGTTCGCTAGAGTGATGTTTGTTTCACACCCCACAGACAGCCTGGACTAAATAAACTTCTCCATAAACGAATGTTCTTCAAAATCAGCTTCTTTCCCTCTTACAGAGTCTGGGACCTAAACCTATTGGATAGTGTTTCCCATTTTTAGACTGAGACTTCTTACATCAATATGATTAATTAATTAATATAATCCAGAAACCTGGCAAAGTCATGCCCATAGGCCAACCTGATCTGGGCAATCTGTCATTAAGACTCTTCCCAGATCAACTATTTTGTATCGAGTTGACAACGAAGCTAACAATCACAGTAATTTATGAACAAAATATATATGAAAATGTACGCATAAAACCAAATTATTTTTCTTTGTTTTTTTGAAACAAGCTCTTACTTTGTAGGCTAGTGGCCTGAAACTTACTAAGCAGACCAGGTTAGTCTGAAACTCAGAGATCTGTCTGCCTCTGCCTCCCAAATGATAGGATTAAAGTTGTGCACCACCATGCTCTAAAACAGAGGTCTCAATCTATGACCTTTTCACAGGGGTCAACATCAGATGTTTACCTTATGATTCATAGCAGTAGCAAAATTACAGTTATGAAATAGCAATGAAAAAATTTAATTTAAATTTATTGTTTTACTTATTCACTTTTTGTCAGCTCACTGCTCCTTCCCTGTCACCCCTCCCTCTATCCTTCCCTCATATCCCCCCTTTCCTCTGAGGGTGGGACCCCTGTGGGTATTTCCTCACTCCAGCTACTTCAGTGTTTTGTGAGAGTTAGGCACTTCCACTCCCACTGAGGCCAGACAAGGCAGTCCAGCTAGAAGAACTATTGCACATACAGGCAACAGCTTTTGGATAGCCCCTGGTCCAGTTGTTTGGGACCCACATGAAGACCAAACTGCACATCTGCTACATATGTAGGGGAGGCCTAGGTCTAGCCTGTTTGGTTGGTGGATCAGACTCTGAGAGCTCCAAGGGTCCAGGCTAGTTGACTCTGTTGGTCTTCTGTGGAGTTTCTATCCTTTTGTGGCCACAATCCTTCCTCCCATTCTTCCATAAGAATGCCCAAGCTCCATCCAATGTTTGTCTGTGTGTGTCTGTATCTGTCTGAGTCAGCTGCTGGTGGAGTCTTTCAGAAGACAATATGCTCCTGTCTGCAAACATAACAGAGTATCACTAATATGTCAGGGAATAGAGCTTGCCCAGGGATGGGTGTCAAGTTGGACCTATTATTGGTTAGCCATTCCCTCAATCTCAGCTCCATCCTCCCTGCCTGCATTTCTTGTAGACAAGATAAATTTTGGGTTGAAGGCTTTGTGGGTGGGTTGGTGTCCCTATCTCTCCACTGGTTCTTGCCTTGCTTAAGGAAGTGGCTTCTTTAGGTTCCATATGTCCAATGTTGGGAGTCACATCTAAGGTCACTCCCATAAGGTCACCTGCATTATCCCAGGTCTCTATCTCATCCTGGAGTTGCTCTCCACCTCCTCACCCATCAGCTGCAGATTTCCATTCATTTACATGGCCTTCTAGTCATCTCTCCTGTCCTTCCCCACACCTGATCCTGAAGCCCGAAAACAACTTTAAGGTTGGAAGTCCCCACAGCATGAGGAACTGTCTTATAGAGCCACAGCATTAGGAAGGTTAAGAACCACTCCTCTAAAATCAATAGTTTTTAAAAAGAAAGTCCTTTGGGATTATTTGACACTTGTCAGGTAGTATATAATACCTTGTCAAAAGGGATTCGTAAAATAGATTCATTGATAAGGAATTTGGGTAACAATACCCTGTGGTGGTTTGAATATGTTTGGCTCAGGGAGTGGCACTATTTAGAGGTGTGGTCTTGTTGGAAGAAGTGTGTCACTGTGGTCATGGGCTTTAAGACTGTCCTCTTAATCATGTGGGAGCCAGTGTTCTCCTAGCTGCCTTTGGAGTAAGAGGTAGAACTCTCAGTTCCTCCAGAGTCGTGCCTGCCTAGTCACTGCCATGCTTCCCCATAATGATAATGGACTGAATCCCTGAACCTGTAAGCCCAGTTGAAATGTGGTCCTGTATAAGGGTTGCTGTGGTCCTGGTGTCTCTTCACAGCAGTAAATCCTAACTAAGACAAACACCTATAAGATATTTTAGGGATCAAAATAGTAGTTTTATGCTGCATACAAACATTACAATTTTTTGTCTTTTTTTGTTTGCTTGTTTGTTTTTGTTTTTTCAAGACAGGGTTTCCTGACTGTCTGTCCTGGAACTCACTCTGTAGTCCAGGCTGGCCTCGAACTCAGAAATCCACCTGCCTTTGCCTCCCAAGTGCTGGGATTAAAGGTGTGCACCACCACTGCCTGGCAAATTTTTGGATAAATGAAACTTGAGACTATTGAGCCATAGTGACCCTACAATAACTCTAGTAGGAGTATATGCAGAGCATCTTCAGGAGAGCTGTGTCTAAGTGGATCTTTTGAGGTCAAAAATTAACTTTATTTTGGGTAGATGGGCTCTTTGAGTTCTCTATGTAGATATCAAAGGATGTGTTCCTGACAGAACATTTAGATCCTATTTGTCCACTGTTTTTTCAACAGAAATATAGAAAGCTACTTTTGTATTCCAGGTACTCTGGGAGGTGTTGGTCTTAGAGAGCTTCTCCCAGAAGAGTCTGTAGTAGTGAGATCACAAACATGAGCCCCTAATCTTGGGAGGCTGTAAATGCTGAAATAAAGGTTAACTACAAGAATAACTACAATGGTTAGGCATGGCGGGGGTGGGGGTGGGGGTGGGAGGTCCTTAACTCAGTCACAGGAGTTTAGAAAAAAAGCCTCTGGGAGCTATATGTAGGATTTCCTAAAAAAACAGGTTGGCTGATGCTCAATTGATCTTCTGGAAACAAATACAATACAAAGCTAAATAAACCATACATCATTGTATTGGGAAAGAGAATATTTGTCCTTTGACTGATGTTGAGTCATTTGATGGTAGAGAGGAGTTGAGAACAGAAAGGATGGAGTCATTCTTTCAGGCCACTTGGAAGGGAATTTGCTCCGATCTGTCATTGGTGCTGTGGTGCTGGCTGTGTAGAAACAGGAAGAGGCTTTATGATAAAAGCACGAGGCTTCACCGTGAACATGCCAGCTCATGAAGGTGGCCAACAGTTTCCCGTTGTAATCGCTTTCTTGACTTGTGATGAGTAGGGATTGAACATCTGGGTCTGAAATCTTAGTAAGGTCTAGGTTCCACCTCTTGCCAAATAGGTGGTCAGGTTTAATTCTGTCACTGGTGGAGAGGACATCTCCCTCGGAGCTTTAACTGGAGTGTTTGCAGGAACTAGAACTGTAAAGCTAATTAGAGTCAGTGGTTTGGTAAGAAATGCTCCCCATCCAATAGCTCTGGGAAAGTCTAGTTCTCAAAAATCCTCAAGGACTTGTGAGACTGCTTCACGGATCACTCAAATCAAATCCATCTCAGGATCCTGAACAATGTGATTCCTCTCTTGTCCTGAACTGTACACTTTCTGTAGAGAATGACCCCGCAGCCCTCAGTGAGAAAGCTCTTTGGGTGACCTGACACTACAGAGGTGTTTTAGGGTGCCTGATCCAAACAGACCTTAGCAGACTCTGAGCATTTGCCTTTGTATTCTGGGGAATGGAAATGTTCTGAAATTTGAAGAGAGATTACCACAGAAGGGGTCAGGAGCAGGAAAACTACAAGCAACAGTGAAATCTGAGCTTCTGAAACGATCTTTGCAAAATCCATAAAGTGACAGAGGTTTCTAGTTGGAACTCCTGTCTACGTAGTTATGATGGCTCGTGACATGTCTTCTGGTATTTATTGCCACAGCCAGAGTTTTCAAATAGAGAAGTTTCTACGTTAGAAAAAGAATAATATATTTTAAAGAAAAGTGAAAACATTGACATACTAGAAAGTTACTCATAATTGATATGTAAGAAGAAAATGTTTAAAGGCAGGAGGGTATCTGTGAGTTCAGTGCTGACATGGTCTACATAGAGTGTTTCAGGTAGACAGGGTACACAGTGAGACTCTGTCTAGAGAAAAACAGAGTTCAGTTAAATGCCATCTTCAGCTTTTAGGGTTGGAGAGATGTCTCAGCAGTTAAGAGTACTTGCTGCTGTTACAGAAGACCCGAGTTCCCTTTATCCACATGGCAGCTCACAACTGCAAAACTACACACACACACACACACATACAACACACACACACACACACACACACACAGCACACATACAACAAATCTAAAAGGGGAAGGGCATTTACTATTTAAATATTTATTTCACTGCATATTCTAAGTCCCAAGTGGTACAAGCAGAAAAAGTCACAAACTTTTAACTCACCAGATTTATAAACCAATCACATTTCTGTGGTGATTGCCACACTACGAAAATATCCATGATTTTCAATGATAAGGCAATTTAAAAGTTTTGTTTTTTGTTTGTTTTGTCAAGACTATAGTATCTGAAGATGAACAACGTGGCCCTCAGTGAATAAGCTAGGGCATTTGAAATTTATTTATCAGCCCTTAACAGAAATCCTTCAACCCAGTGAGAAAAGTTTAGATTTTTGATGTGTGGTTTCCTGTGATCCCTGAGTACATTCATTCTGCTGTCTACGGTCTGTCTGATCAGGAGCAGCTTGCTTACCTGTCCGTCGGGAAACCCAACCTTTCCCGTTCCTGCTGCCCACTGGATGGTCTTCAGGATTTCAGTTTTGGTCAGCTGGTCCTAAACAAGACCTTAAGATGTATTTATTCTCTTTTCACTCAACTAGTCACCTTCAAAATGGTCACGCATCATTTCTGACATGTACAGCCTAGAAATTGCCCCTGGAGGAACAAACAAACAAACAAACAAACAATGCATACTATTATTTAGAGCTTCAGAGAAAAAGAAATGCAAAACTTATTACTGAGAAGCCGGGCATGTCACAGAAAAAGCATGCATGACTGGCAAGTTTACTCTGCAGTAATTTTAAAAGGGGTGCCTGGGATTTATTCTATGCTCTGTAGGAAAATATTTAAATATCTCAGGAGCAAAAGGAATTTCACTTTCTTTGCTTGAGACGAGGTATTCTGTATGCCAGGCTGGCCTTTTTGAATTCCCTTTGATTCTTATCAGACGTATCCATCTGACTCCTCCTTTTTCCATCTGGGACCACAGGTGTGTACCATTATGCCCAGTTTATTCCATGTAGGAGACGGAACCTAGGGTTTCAGATACTAAGATATCAAATGTAATTAAAGACTTACATCTGACACCCTAGAAGGTGTACTGCATATAGATTTGAACTGATCTGGGGAGTTGGCAGTTGGTAAAATGTTGGGGGAGGCATCATGCCCTGGGTTCGGATCTTTAGCATCCGTGTCAAAGGCAAGGTTGCTGGCACAGACAGGGTGGTCCCCAGAGCTCACTGGCTAACCACTGTAGCCAACTGGGAGCTCCATGTTCTGCTAGAAATTCTGTCTGGAAATATAAAATGGAACACGGTAGGGGAGGAAGACATTTGATGTAGACTTCTGGCCCCCACAGGTCTGTTTGTGTGTGTGTGTGTGTGTGTGTGTGTGTCGCGCGCGTGTTCACATGCATCTGTACGAATGCACACACATACAAGCTTAGATTAAGTCATCTTATAAAGATTATAAAAGAGCTGTTTTGTAGCTCGGATCGCAGTAATTAATTGCTGACTTAATTCAGAGAGACTATTCTCATCAATGGCCCTTCCCTTTCCATCCTTAATTGGTATCCAGTTTTCAGTCTTGGAGTTCCCTCATCTGTCACGCCCTTGTATTCAGTCCAAACCGCGTTGTTAATGAGCTTGATGCGAAGGTAGGCACAGCTCAGAGCTTTTCATCCGGCTCAGCTAGAGGTAGTACTAATAGGCTGTGACACACTGGTCAACTCACAGCGCTATGAAACGCCTGTGTAGACGACCTTATTGAAAGAGGAGAGAAAGGGACGGGAGAGGGAGGGGGAGGGGGAAAGGGAGAGATAGGGGAGGCTAAAACTTCGCGAACACAACAGGCTTTTTTCTTTTCTTTTTGTTATTTGGAATGTCCTTCAAAATCCGTGTTTTGCATAGAACATGGCATTCATTCTCAGAAGGTGACTTCTCATATCTTTGAGAAAAAGCCCAGCACAGACATTCACTGGCGGTTTGTACCTGCTCTGTTTCTTAAATAATGACGTCTACTGTGTATTGCTAGAAAACAAGAAGATGCTTGATACGAAGCACATTTTAAATCCGTATCTATTATAATTTTTCTATACTATTTGGCGGTGTTTAACCTTCACAGATACACCGAGGTGTTAAAGGGTTTGTCCGTGATCTTCAAGGTAACCCGATTGCCAATGCAACCATCTCCGTGGACGGGATAGACCATGATGTCACTTCGGGTGCGTATTATTTTATTTTAGTTTTTGTGTTTTTTTTTTTTTTTTTTTTTGCCTTGCTCTGGAGGCAAAAACTATGAAAATGAACATAACCACTAATGATCATAATTAAACTTCGCAAACAAATTTTAAGCATAGCAATAATTGCTTCCTCTGCCTTTACACCGACACTGCCCCCAATTCAACATTATTATGTGAGAGGAAACAGTGAAGCCTAGGGTGTTTCGAGCCAGCAGGTGGCGCCCTTTACCCAGAGCGGGGGGTGGGTGGTGGAGTTGTATGTCCTCTGCCCTGCTTCTTTGTGGGAGCGGATGAGGTTAAACTCCTCAGCATTTGTGCGTCTGGGTACCCTATGCATTTCTAGTAAGATCATGTTACTTGAACCACCACCCACTGGAATCTCTGCAGCCAGATAACAAAAACAGTAACAAGAACACTCTGCTTAGTCTTTAGAATTATTTAACATTTCATTTATTTTCTAAAGCCTTATTGTCCTCTTCAACTCATTTATACACGTATTCAGCAATATTCATCACTATCCCACCAAGATTCAGGATGCTTTCCCAGCCAGCATTCTAGAAACCATGCCGAGATTCTACCCTCTTTACCCTGGCAAGGGTAGGACACAAGCCTAATCCTACCCCCCCACTGCCCATATTGTTTCGCTAACTCCGGAAATGCTATTTTCTCTGCATCCCATGATGCAAAAACCATGGGCGAAATCTTATCCTAGAAAGGAATGAAACGGAGATTTGTGTAAGTGTTACCGTTCTGACAGGGAAGTTTTCCCAAGGCAAGTGTTGCAGCTCTCAGGGGAGGAGTTTCCCGGGTGGAAATGATCACAGCTCTGAGGGGAGAGGTTTCCCTGTTACAGCTCTGTAGGGAAAGATACCTTGGCAGTCAGGAGGCAAGGAATACCACAGAGTCACACTGCACAACGAGAACCTCATCCAGACATTTATTAGGAAAGACACAAGAGGACAGCTGCTTCTGCTTGAGCAAGAAGCTGCAGGGAATGGAGCAGGAGACAGAGTAGACAGGGTTTGGGGGTGGGCGGGGAGGAGTTTTTCAGGGTGGGGATTGGTGAGACTTAAGTCCTGAGTTTAGGGTCAAGCCCAGGGATTGGTGGAGTTTCGAGCTGAGGAAATAGTGGATTTTGGTGGGTTGTAAAACCAGAAAGGGAATTTGGGTCTTTTACCTTGTAGTTTGGAATGTGAGAATGTTGTCTTTTTTTTTTTTTTTTTTGTTTTGAGGGAAAGGCCATAAGACTATAAATGAACACTAGCAAAGAAATAAAGTGAAGCGTGTTGTCCCGGAAGCCCAGCGATGCTTCAAGAGAGGAGAGAGTGATAAAGGGGTCCAGTAAGATTACCCATGTGAGGGAATGATTGGATTTGGCACCATAGAGACTCTTGACTGAATCTCTATCAACCAAGGGATTGGTGTGAGCAGAGGTGATCCAGGCAGGAGTAGGGGAGAGCCTTTAGTGGTGGAAAATATTGACACCTTAAGGAAAGTTTGCTGTAAGGCACAGATGGGGGACGAGTGTTAGAGGCACAGGCAAAATGGGGAGTTTAAACTGCCCACTAGGGTCTTTGTTACTCAATTTTCCCATACACAGGAGCATGTCAATCAAATAGAAAAATTGGCAAATACAAGCTCTGCCTGACTAGCTCAGAAGCGAGCCTTGGTTCTGCATAGCTAACCTCCAGGGTGCCGCTGAAGCAATCATCTATTTGATTGACATGCTCCTGTGTATGGGAAGAATTGATGTAGAAATGAGAGACGGATGGGCAGAGACGCATAGAGGACAGCGACCGACCGTGATCTACATGAACCAGGAAGGTGTTTAGGGACTGGAAACTGGTTGCCATGGGTGTTCCCCCATATTTCTTAACAGCCATATTGGTTGTATAGCAGAGTATAGAGATGGAAAATATCCAAGGCTAGTAGTTTGTCATGAGTCTTGGATCAAGGAAGACAAGATGAGTTAAGGCCCGTGCGTGAGCTCAGTTTAAGGGGCCACAGGACCTAGCTTATGTTTAGGAGAAACTTAAGGAAGGGAAAGAGATTGAATCACAGCTCAGCTTAAGAATTCCAGACTCAGTTCCCGAATGGCACTGCAGACCAATGCCATGTAAATCTTCAGAAATTGAAATTACTGACAAAGACCTAGGGGTTCTAATGAAGCTATCTTGGGCTATGCTTTGTGAAACATTGGTCTAGACGATGCTTCGGACCTGGGTTCTTTACCTGGAAAGAACGAAAATGCAGTGCCCATCCTTACCATTTGGGGATTTTATGTGACTGGGAGACTCAGATATTATAGGGCTATTAAATATTAGCATGGCCATCTGTGACTTGGCTTTAAGATATGAAGCTTGTGGAGAGAGAAGTTTGCACCTTTTTCTGAGAATTTCTTCAGAGTAAGAACTCACTGAAAGTCAACTGAACCAATGAGGTACTTGTCCTTAGATGGTATGACTGCCCTTTTCCTCATGTGCCTGGCTTTGATGTTCTGTTTCCTACAGCTAAGGATGGGGATTACTGGCGATTGCTTGCACCTGGAAACTATAAACTTACAGCCTCAGCTCCTGGCTACCTGGCAATCACAAAGAAAGTGGCAGTTCCTTTTAGCCCTGCTGTTGGGGTAAGTGTTCATAGAAAGTGAGAATAATAACTCAACCCTGACATTGTCAAATATATCAGAGAAATTTATAGTAACCTTCATTATAACCTTACAAGGTAGGCACCACGATTGTCCCCAGTTAACAGATGAGAAAACTGAGGTCTAGTAAAGTTAGGTGACTTGAGCATGGTCTCCACTTTTGAAGAGATTCACAAGAATACAAAATTGGACTTAAAATGTTAATCTTGTCTCTAACTTTGATTTCAATATAAATGGGATTCTGTCCCAATTATTTTCCCCTCTGTAGCACCCAGCTTTTTGCCTTACTCAATATATATTAAAAAAAAAATGCCAGAAGATAATCTTAGGCACTTCACTAAACGTTCGTTAGGAATGTACAATGACTGCTGGGCCATGACTCAACAGGGAAGCACTTGTTCCCCAAGTGTGAGAGACAACCAGGGTTTGAACCCCACACCCAAGAGAATGTCCCTCAGAGGTGCAGCCACCTGGAACCCATGCCTAGCAGACATGGCAGCCCACCCGGGATCCGTTGCTTAGAAGGCTGTGACAGGGGATCCTCGGTGAGCTGTCAGCTAGACTACATATAGGTTAACTCTGGATCCTGCCCCAGAGGATAAGGTGGAGAGCAGTAGAAGACTCCAGCCATCAACCTCAGACCATAAGGTACCCTGAAGAATTTCTGATGAAAAGACTTGCTTGAGGAAATGTCACTGTAATTTTGTTTATGTACCAGGAATTCAAAGTATAAATAGCTAGTGTGTGTGTGTGTGTGTGTGTGTGTGTGCTTGTGGTGCACACATGTGACTATGCCCCAGACTTACTGAGCAACAGCTCTCACCACTGAGCAGTCCCACCATCTCCAATCATTTTGGTTTTGCAAACAAAAGATCATGAGTTTCAAAAACTGGTTTATTAAATTTAACTGTGTGTATATAGACATAAGGCCGTGTACTGTGAAAGGCAGGAAGCAGATTTGGTCAGGGAAACCTGGAAACAAGGTAGCTCTAGGCACAGGCTGGGACAGGTTCAACTCTTTCACCCCCTCAATATTTCAAAGAGTTTGCGGATGTACTGTTATCTTATATCCAAATAAGCAGGTATTAAAGCAAGCATGTAAAGGAACATTTAATTCCAGCTAATATGGGAGACTGAGGAGGACTGGGTCAGGTTGTGACTGGATCAGCTTTTTATGTAGGTAGGTGTAGATTCTCTGTCTACTAGGAGGACACCCCACCCCATGAGCTGACCAGGACAGGAGCTTCTGTATATTTTTGAGGGTCTCTTTAACAAATTCATGATTTAAAAAACAGCACTTTGTGGGTGAGTCACCAATACATTGAGCTGTATTCTATTAGTCAAACCCCCAGGGCTGAGAGGCAGAGCTCGTGAGATAAAGGATTACCCACAGTAGGGTGGTGGCGGGCATGGCTTTTGAAACTATTTGGTTTAAGCACATTCCAAGAACTGTGTTCTGAATTTTGTACCTATAGAACTATATTTTATTTGTCACAGATTTAAAAAAAATACTCCTTTAATTCAGGTGGCTAGATTGAGTCTATTCTACTGTACAGGCTACAAACCACCTTTTAAATTATATAAGCGACTTGACAGCAATCTGTTCTGGTTTTCTTCTTCAGGTGGACTTTGAGCTGGAGTCTTTCTCTGAAAGGAAGGAGGAGGAGAAGGAAGAATTGATGGAGTGGTGGAAAATGATGTCAGAGACTTTGAACTTTTAAGAAAGGCTTCTCACTAATTGCTTTAATCTATCTATAGAATGTAGTAAGATGCAACGCGGCTCTTTTATTTTAGGTTGTGTGCAGTTAATATTTAACATTGATTCATTTTTGATCAAGTAGTAGTTGATAATCACTTAAACGCACTCAGACAGAAATATAATGTCTGGATCTACTTCATTCTCACATTAACATTCGCTTTAAATTCCAGCGAAGCTCTTTTAACGTAAAGGGTGACAATGTCACGTGACAGATGCCATGAAAATGTCAACTGATGTACTTGGACCTGTGAACACTGTACTGCGAGAACCACATAGCTCCATATAAGTTGTCCTTAGTCTCGTGTGCTGATTCACTGTATACGCATGACCCTGTCAATGCACTTCTGATGGGAAGAAAATGTACATGCTTTCCAAAGGGGCTCTGGACAGAATGAAACCCTAGTCCTTGTGTGTGCTTTGAAGAATGGAATTGTATTAGTCAGCCTGTTAATGCCACTTCAGAGTTTGGGGTTTTGTCTTGATTGCAGATTGGCCCAGAATTGCATTCTGAATGAATAAAGGTTAAAACAAAAATCCCATGGTGTGTATTTTCTCTACGAATTTTTTGGTACAATACTGTAGTTTCATGGTAAAAAAATATTTCCTGTACAATGGCTTCTTGTTTATTTAACTTCTACACTGAAAAAGATTCATTGACAGCTGCACGCCAAGCAGCATTCTGGCTTCGAGTGTGTTATCATGTTAAATGAAAGGCTCTGCTTATGGAGTGTTAAACAGAGATTTTACTTTTATAGTTAATTATGTATATATGTGTGTGTGCGCGTGTGTGAGTTTGTGTACCCGAGTGGCTTACAAAGGTGAGAAGGCCTTCAGATTCCCTGAGACTAGACTTGCAGGTAGTTGTAGGTGCTGTGATGTGAGTCTGCTTCTCTCAAGAGCGATAAGCACTCTCAAGTGCTGAGCCGTTGATCGCTCCAGCCCTCTGAGTCAATGCATCTTACTGGGTCAGTTGTGGACACAGCCTTTACATAAATGTACACAGTTATTGTGTAAGTATGTGTCATGATGGTTAAAATGGAAGAACATACAGAGAAGGAGTGCAAGAGCATCCTAGATGAGATTGGATGAGAGGAGTCAGAGATGGCTTCTTAATGCATACAATACCATATGTAAGAGCCATGTGGAGACTGAGTATGGGAGTGTGTGTGTGTGTGTGTGTGTGTGTGAGTGTGTATTGCTGCTGGTGGTTGTGTGCTTGACTACAATGCTCCAGGTGTGAGGTGTGAGGTGTGAGGCATAAGAACAACTGTTATGGTAATAGAACCCCAACACTTAGTGGCTTTTACAAAACAAAAGTATATTTAATGCTTATTAAATAGTTCTGTACTGAGCAGAAAGATGGAAAATGAGGTGGCTTTTCTCCATTCTTGTGGAAGGGATGCCATTATCTTGGGGTATCCATCTAGGTTGCATTTTCAGTCTTCTTCAGCACAGCCACTGGGAAGGTGGAAACACCCAGAGGTGCATTGAGTACGCTTTCATCATCAGACCTAGGGATTCTTTCTTTTTTTTCATTGGATATTTTCTTTACATTGCAGATGTTCTCCCCTTACCCCATTTCTCCCCTCCCTCCCAGGAACCCCCTATCCCATCCCCCCTCCTCCTGCTTCTATGAGGGTGTGCTCCCACCTATGCCCCCCACCCCTCGAATTCCCCCCCCCCACGACATCCAGCCTTCACTGGACCAAGGCTCTCTTCTCCCATATATATATATATATATATATATAATAAAAATAGCTGGAGCCATGGGTCCCTCCCTAAGTGCTCCCAGACTGGTGGTTTAGACCCTGGGGGCTCTGGTTGGTTGGTATTGTTGTTCTCCTCAAAAGACCCAGGGATTCTACATACTGATTAAATAACATGCCCTAGAATTGCATTCCTAACTGCAAGGGAGTCTGGGAAATGTAGCCTAGCCATCCATGTTGGGGGGTGAGATTGCATATATGCTACATATTGCTTAGAATTATCCTCTGAACTGCAAAGGAGTCTAGGAAATGTAGTCCAGCAGTGCTCTTAAAGTGATGAGGAGAATGCAGAATATGTGAACATAGTTGGATGGGCCAGCATATGAAAAAGCTTCCAGTAGGAAAAAAAACAATTTGAAGGACTTCCTAAAAAGAATGCCTGGAGCGGAGAGATGTGGGTGATGGGAAGTAGAGCCCGGGGGGAGAAGAAGAAAGTGACCTTATAATGGAGCAGAACTAAAGATTTGCGATTTTGATTGTAGCTGAGTATTCTTTAACTGGAAAGGACCTAATTTATACTTTAAAGATCACTTGGGCTACTGTGTTGCAGGTAGAGGAAAGACCAGAGACCAGGTAGGAGTCTACTGTAGGGATCCAAAAGAGGGGTGACTTGGGTAAGGCTGTGGTAGTATGGGTCACACGTGGATGGGTGTGTGATATATTCAAAAGTAGAGTTGACAGGTCTAATGAGGAACTGGTGTGAGTGGGGAGGAAGGTGGTTTCCAGAGATGCTTGGTGCTTCTGACTTAAGCAACGAAGTGCTTGTTATGCGGCCTATTGAAAAGAAACAGATTGGGAAACACGAGAAGCAAGTAACTTCAGGGAAAGCACAAGTTTGTGGTGACAGACAAATGGAGGTGCTGAGTGGATGACTGGGTTTTCCATGCTAAAAGTCTCAAAATAGAAAGGAAGAAAGAAAGAAAACGATTTGAGATTGGACTTAGAGACATGGACATAACTGGCAGCATGATAAAGTGAGCTTATACCCGAGTCATCCATATTGAGACAGTTTTGAGAATGAAAAGAGCCCACTATGTCCAGAGTGGTCCAGTGCTCTCTGGGAAATCTGTAAGCTAGTGTTAGCAAGAGATAGATGATCTTTAAAACTATGCAAACACATATAACCCTCCCCTTAAGGAGGAGCCCCTAGAGTTAGAAGGAAAATAGGCCCAAGCTGAACCCTAAGGAAATTCAAGGTTTTGCTGTTCATGGTTTCCATCTAGCAGGAAATGCTAGATAGTTCTAGAAAAGAAACAACCTCCAATATCATTGCTCAAACCTTAGAGTAATTTGTAGGTGGAAATGTAGCTCTGTTGGTATACACTTGTCTAGCACACATGAAGCTCTGTGTTCATTCCCCAGATCTACACAAACTGGGCATGGCTATGTAAACCTGTTATGCCAGCACTTGGGAGATTGAAGCAGGAGGATTCGAAGTTCAAGGTCATATTTGGCCGCAAAACAAATTTAAGGTCAGTTTGACCTACATGAGACCCTTCTCAAAAGAGAAAGAACCACAAAACTTACAGTAATTTGTTCTTCTTCAGTCTTAAGTCTATGTAATTGTCCAGGAGCTACGTGTTGTATCTAGTGACCCAGCTGTGTTCAATACTCCCACCCTGTAGCTCTGCTGTCTCTGCACAAGTGTCCTTAAGTCATTTTTCACCAGCGCTTCACTGACCAGGGCTAGCCCTGCAACCTCGCTTAGCCATGGTGCTTGGTAAACTCCACCATCCCTGTCATAGCTTCCCTCTTAGCTGTCAATGAAACCACGCTCCTCTGATTCTAAATATGGAAGGTATACAAAAAGTATAAAGTTTAGTCATATTAACTGTGGCCTTGAGCTTCTGTAGTGGATTATCCTTCAGGGTTTCTGTACCAGATCCGCACATGGCCACTGCTAGTCAGTAGACCTAAGAACTAATCAATGTCTCTCTATGCTCCTCACATCTAACATACACCCAGACAGCACCCGCAATACTCAGTCTAAAGTGATAAAGAATAAATGGTACACTGCGCTTACTAGTCTGTGCAATTCTGAAGTCCTGCACATGCATATTTACTTATTCTTTAAAGTTTCATGTTAAGTACACAGTGTATTCTTATTATATCAACTCATTCACACCATTCTTCCTAGCTCTCCCCACCTTCTCGCCAACTTCATGTCCTCTTTTGTTTCTCTATCTGTCTGTCTGTCTGTCTTTTGTTATAATTCACTGAGTCTAGTTAGCAAAGACCATCTGCATACAGATATGTGGCCACCCACTAGAGCATGACTAACTTACCAGGAGCCACAGCCTTAAAAAGATCTAACTCTCCTCAGCAGTCATTAGGGGTCAATATTATCTTGTGGGGGAGTGAGGTATAGGTGAGGACTCTATACCCACTTCCCTCATCCAGGGCCCACTGGCTGATCTTGGCTATGTCTTGTGCAGCAGACATAGCAGAACTTGACTGCAAGTTCATGGGTACATCCATCCTGCTGTGTCCACAAGGCACTTTTGCCCAATCCTTCCTGACCTCTGGGTCTTACAGTCTTTCTGCCTTTTTTTTCTTCTGTGATGTTTCCTGTGCCTTGTGATATAGATGTCCCATGTTTAGACAGACATTTTTATAGCCTACTGTTTTGAGGGTTTGAAAACATTCCTGGGTTCCAAATTAATTTTGCCCTGTGGGAAAAATCTACCTCCTCCTCCTCTTCTTCCTCTTCTTCCTCTTCTCCTCCCCCCTCCTCCTTCATGGTTGAAAATTTGTTCTCTTGTACTCTTTTTCTCATCCACTTAGGACCTAGATTGGAAGATCCACTTTGCATACCCATAGAGACCAGACGGAGCAGTCACCCATATACTGGGCCTGGAGTTGATCCTGGGTGGTCCTGCCCTTTCAACCATCTGGGGTCCCCAAGGATATAACTTGGACATAATTTTTTTGAGGGAGTTGTTTATAAACTTTAGACTAGCCTTGATCTCAAAACAGTCTTCCTGTCACCACTTCCTGAGTGCTGGAATTACAGATGCCTGACTCTTCATGTCTTTCACTTTCACCTAATGAGAGGTGGATTGTGTGCTGTCGGAAGGAAACTCGTTCCTGGCATTGTGTTGAAGTAGCTACACCTCAGTGTCCAGACACAAGCCTCACTTGTTCCTTCCCAGAGAGAAGTTCCTCATCTAATTGCTGAGCAACACCGGCTATGCTAATCAAGTGGAACAAATTAATTAAAGGCCTGAAGCACCCCCTTCCCCCATCTCCCTCTTCTCCCTAGAGTTAGATGCAAGCTTTCCCTTGGGAAGCTCCTAGAAACTTTGGGTACTTGTGCTGGTCTGGTGAAGGAGGCTGGTGAGCACAGAGAAGTAATAGGGTCATTAATGCATAGAGCAAACAATTTCCTTAAACAGTTTATCAGTCAGAAAGTTGATTTCCACCCACTTAGTCTACTTTCCAGCTGGTTCTCAATGAAGGAATGAATGGGAGAAATGGGTCTTAATGTGTTAAACACCTGAACTCCTTAGGGACACAACATTTTAGGAGTTTTTGTACCATTAGTTTTTCAGAACTGAACTGTGAATATTATCTTTCTTTCAAGTGTTATACTTCGCTTTCTATAGTTCTGGATGGGCCTCCTATGGTGGTACCCACCTTTAATCCTAGAACTTGGGAAGCAGAGGCAAGTGGATCTTCAGAAGTTTGAAGCCAGCCTGGTCTGCATAGCAAGGGAACCCTAGATAGGGTTTCTCTAAACCCTGTTTCAAAAACAAACAAACAAAACCAAAACAATAGTAGCAACAAAATGAGATCTCACAAGACAAAATATAATCCTGGATGCTAAGACATTTTTGAAAAGTTTTTCTATACTGCTGCTAAAACTTGAACTAACACATTTGATGTGTTTTTAAATGGAAGGTTGACACTGGAGATGCAATTGAAGTGTTAAAAGCCTGTGGGTTAGGAATAGTCAAGTTGTGTTGCTCTAGATAACACAAATCAGAAAGGGAGGGGCCCGGGAAGTTGATTTTAATTCAATAACACAGATTGAACTTCTTTTTCTCACAGACAATGAAACCAGACACATCACTGTGCAGGGACTAGCTACCAGACTGATTTCCAGTCTGACATAAACAAAGAGAAACAGTATTTGCAGAGATGAATACTGAACTTTGGTATTCATATTTTATTTATACAGACAGCCTCTGAAATCTTCCCATGGTTTCGTGTGGGAAGCTATAAAAGAAAACACATCATTTAATCCAACATGGTGCAGGGCTTCTCTTCTCAAGGTTCTCATGAGGATTGTCTTCCGTGGTTACAACTGCATGACATTTGGAATTTCTACCTCAAAAATGTAGACAGAATGTTCCCTGAATTTCGTGTCTCACCTTGAAAATACACGGCATTCTGGTTTTGATATCTTAAAATAAATGGCAGCCTGGGTCATTATAAATGCTTCAATTCCCTCTCTGCCCCTCCCTCTTTACTCTCACCCTCCCTTAATCTAGATGATTAGTGTATGCATGAATTGACTCAATTATGACTTGCTTTTCTAGGGCAGTTGCATATGTGTAATTTTCTGTGATTAATTTGTATCACTGTGAAATCCCCCAGGAATCTATGTTTATAAAACTGGGCAAGTATCTGGCTTATGTAGGGTAAAGGTCACAGAGTGAAACAAGCTGATGTTGGATATAATCTGCAATAATGACTCGGATAAGAAAAATCACAACACCGAAACTTGTTGAAAGCTCTCCTGATGTCAGGAGCTACAAGACTCTAAAATGTTTCTTCTTTATTTAGATTTAAAGCTCCTTCGGCTCTGTTTGTATTTTCTTCATTTCATCCCTTGCTTTTGAAGACTCATTCAGTAATTACTAGGGTCTGAGTTCTCTTCCTGGGGTTTGAAAATCACCTTGACCTGGTCTGAGGTATTACCACCATAACTATGCCATCACCATCATCACTGTGGACATCCTCACCGTCACACTGTCACATCACTCTCACCACTGTCACCGTCACTGTCACCTCCATCATCCTCATCACCACTGTCACCACCACTGTCATCTCTGTCGCTGTCATCCTCACCATCATGGCCATCACCATCATCTCCATTTCTGTTACCTTTATCTTCCTCCTCCTCTTCCTCCTCCTCCTCCATCATCACTGTCATCTTCATCTTCATTACTGGGAGAATCCTCATCACCACTTCCATCTCTCACTGTCTGCACCTTCTTTATATTCCTCATCATTGCTGAGCATGTATCTAGTAGACATCCCACGTCAAGCAGCGAAATGCACTATTTTCCAACCTCCTTCTACGGTAAGAGCTCCTCCAACATTCTCAAGTAACTAATGAAGAAGATAATCCGGAATTTCAAGTGAAATGCTTCACCTCCGTGAGCAGGCAATTAGCAGTACGAGACTCAAAGTCCACCCAGCCTGACCTTGTGCCACCTGGCTTGCTTATTTGGCATGACCCAGAGACTTTATTTTTCTAGTCAGTGTATCTATTCAGCTGACCTTTTCACAGATGCCGATGGGTATACTTTGGGCTTCAGGAAAACTTCTCATTACCTATTCTGAAGGAGATGTTTTAAAACACCATTTCAGTAAGTGCAAATTCTTGCCATGAGAATTTCTGTGAATCTAATTCGCTCAACCAATATCCCTGTGGAAATAGTGATGTTTGGCACAATGTCACACTGCAGACAGACATGTCTCTGTATTTACAGGGGCAGTTCAGGCACTTACATCATCCCAAGAGAGGAAGACCCAGCACCATAACCTCCGCCTGTCTCCCAGCTTCCCAAGGGATTTCCTGGGAAGCCACTCGGATGCTGGTCCTGGTTAATGTCTTATAGTCACATTATAACCAGGGAAAACTTACAGAGGTGGGCTGCACAAAATAAAGAATAGGAGTCTTAAATCAGGTGGGAAACTGATACCAACAAGGCCTGAAGACAAAGTCAGACACACAGGCGTGCACAGTGAAGCTTCTGCTCAGTGTATAGTCTAGAAGGGAGGCTGGCGGGAAGGGGCCTGTGCAGCATGTGTTAAATAAATTAGTGTATGCAAAGCACTTAGGAAACTGACTGCATATGATGTGCTTAAAATGCAATCACTGTTATTATTAGCAGCTCTATCTATCAGGATGTGTGGTTATCATGTAAAGATATGCTGTTGTTTATCTTGTGTGTGTACAGTATATGTGTTTGTCTGTGATTATGGGTGTCTGTTTTGTGTGTGTACAGTGTGTGTGTCTGTGATTGTGGGTGCGTGTGTATGTGTCAGGGTGTATGTATCTCTGTGCGAGCATGAGACCAGAGGTTGACACTGGTGTCTTGTTTAATTATTCCTCATCTTACATTTCTCACACAGAATGTTGAGCTCCCTGGTTGAACTGGGCTAGCTGAACAGCCATCCCCAGGGATTTGCCTATCTGTGCCCTTAGGGCCCAGCGGGTTGCAGATGTGCATCACTTCCAGCTTGTGTCTCTGTCTCTCTGTCTCTGCCTCTCTCTTTCCTTCCCTCTCTCCCTCCTCCCTATAACAGGAGTGCGCAGAAGCTGATGTGTGCCAAGCACATTGTTGAGTGAGCCAGTTCATTATCCCCTGATACACTGTCTTTTTTTATACTTACATACATACATACATACATAAATAATAAATAAATAAATAAATAAATAAATGACTTGGTGCTGAGACACTGGGGCCTGACCCGAGGAAGCGAAAGACTCTCAGCTGAGTGTGCGTCACATGAGGTAAAAGTTTCCTTATTGCAGTAGTGATGGGGTGTAGTATTGGGCTATAAAGAGACCTTGGTTCCACTTAAATACCCCCATTGCAGATCGGCTTGAGTTGAGGGGTCTGCGTGTGACTTGCATCTGCCAATAGCCTTGGAGGATCAGCAGTGAGGACATCATAAGGGCTGCAGTGGGATTCCACATGGAAGAATAGCCTTTAGTCATTGAGACCTGGGTACCACTCATGGCTCTTCTTGGATGCATCTGAAAAACAAGATGCATTTTCTATTTATTAGTCTTTAACTGTCCACTGTTTAATATTAAGGCAGAAAACATTAAAAAAGAGAAGTTGGACCTGGTGGCTAATGCCTGCAATCCTAGCACTTGGCATGCTAGGCGGGCTGATCACTGTGGGTTGAGGTCAGCCTTAGGTATGTATTGAGTTTTAGGCCAGCCTGGGCTAAAGTGTTTTAAAATAAAACAAAGCAATTTTCTCTCTTGTTTCCACTTAAATATCCCTGTTTCAAATCAACATGCATGCATGCACACACACAGACACACACAGAAACACACAGACACACAGACACACAGACACACAGACACACACACACACACACACACACACAGAGGGAGGGCAGGAGGGAGGGAGGAAGGGAAGTATGGAAGAAGAGGGAAGGGGGGAGACAGAGAGACAAACAGAGAGAGACAGGGAGAAGGAGGGATGGGAAGGGAGGGTAGGATAGAGGGTCAGAGAGAGAGAGAGAGAGAGAGAGAGAGAGAGAGAGAGAGAGAATACCATATGACAGCAAATTGTTAAAACCTGTTGGAAAATGGTCACCAAAGCATCACCTGGGGATGGAACAGTATAAGACAAGGAAGTTTGTCCAAATGTTCTGGGTTACAGGGATGTGAACGTCTACCTGCAGGTGTTTGCTGAGGGAGTGAATCCTGGAGGAGTGTATGGCAGGCGATGATGGTCAGCACACGTCTAAACAAAGGCGTCCCAGCATGAACTTCTAATAAAACCAGAGCCTTGTCACTAAGGACAGTCTGACACAGACACAGCCTGTTTTCTCTCACCAATACCTATGGACACCCAACATTTGCCTGTTATCATTGTTGTAAAGTGGAGAGAAATGGAGTCTTTTCCTTGGGCTTTTTTCTATGCATTTTTCCAAAGTTAACTCATGACAGACTCCCCTCTCTTAGGATTATTCATGGACCCAACTGACAAATTAGCACTGTATTTAATGAATTCCTAAGATGAATTCCTAAGAAGTCACTAGTTCATTACCCTAGAACAACACATGTCAGGGAAAATGATAGGCCCTTTTATGGGTAGCTGAATCACTGGTTTGAGGGTCAGAGTTTGAGTAACAATACATTCTTTAGAATTTTCTAGTGGACCCTGTGACGACAGTTGCTCATTCTGCTTACATCAGCATACAGTTATTCTAAACATTTCTGAAAAAAAAAATCAGACCCACTGTGTCAGGTCCACTTCTGTCCCCTGCTCTTGCCATGGGGCTATCTAGGGTGGGGACTCAGTAGCCCACTCCATCAGTCACCCACTTCTGTCTTTTCATAGAAATGTCACTCCAACTTTTCACCTTAAATTCAAAAAACACCGGGTCTCGTTAGGCCTTTGTACATCTGTTGAGATGACTTATCTGGGTCTCCTAAATTACTCCTGTGGGATTCGGGGTTCCATTATAGCTGCAGGTGGTGCAGAATTCTTTGCTTAAAACCCAAGATGTATCGCTGTATGCATTAAACACACAGGACGCTTCTGAAGCCCAACTGTGTCTATCATTACGGTAAGCAGGGCCTCCAGGTCTACCCCACCATCCTGCTCTCTGTAATGCAGCTAGCAGAGTTGGGTAGACCCAGGGAACAGGCATATAGGAGGAGAGGGATTACTTGCTGGAATTTTCCGTTCAATCCTTTTTAACTAGGTCCTGTGGGAATATACTCACACCAACAACTGCCCCCATCCTCCTCCCCACCTTTTCCTTCTTGTTCAGTGCTGGAGATTAAATGCCAGGCTTCACAAGCAAAGACACCTACTGCTCTATACCACTGAAACCCATCCCCAGCTCTGCAAACTTGGCTTTTCTTATTTCTTTCTCTTCATCAATACAGAAAAGATGATCTGGCTCTGGTACTAATAGCACAGGCATCTGAAGTCTCAACTCTGTACCAGGGGTGACAGAGCTGACATCTGAGTGAGCTTCATGTGGCTTCTTAAGGTGAAGAGGCATCATGCCTATACTTGACATCTGAGCTTCCTTGAGATTGCACAAAAAAGGATAACAACAGGGAGGGAAAAGCAGAAGGCAAAAAGTCATTATTTTTCTCCCTAAGAGTCGCTTTCAAACCCAGTCTCATAGTATTTATTTTTTTTCCCATTGCTATGACAAAATTCCTGATGCTAGGTACTTTATTGTAAAAATCAGATTATTTATTAAATAGCTTGGGGGGGGGTTAAGGGTAAGATATCAAAATCTGTTGAGATTTTATGAGGACCTTGTAGTAGATGGCACCAGGGCAGTGCTGCTTGTGTGTGTGTGTGTGTGTGTGTGTGTGTGTCTTGGTTTCACAAAGCAAACAGGAGGTCAGAGAGTGGGGTGAACATCATAGGAGCTAACTGGGTTCCCAGAGTGAGTCCTTATTCTCTGTGAGGCACACCACTGACATTCTAGTTACATTGCACCCTTCCTCGCTTTTTAAGGGTCCAGGACTAAGCTTCTAGCACAGGGAGCCATGTGGTTTGGCTAACCCACATCCAAACCAGAACATGTTATTTGTGAGTTTTTGTAACGTGTGATTATTTTGTGTTTCTGTTTTTCTCCTTTTTTTCTTTTCTTTCTTTCTTTGCTTTCTTTCTTTTGTGCGCTCTCTCTCTTTCTTTCTTTTGCGCTCTTTCTTTCTTTTGTTCTCTCTCTCTTTCTTTCTTTGCTTTCTTTCTTTTGCCCTTCCTTCCTTCCTTCCTTCCTTCCTTCCTTCCTTCCTTCCTTCCTTCCTTCCTTCCTTCCTTCCTTCCTTCCTTCCTTCCTCCTTTCTTTCATTGTGTTTCAAGACAGGGTGTCTCTGTGTAATATCCTTGATTGTCCTGGACTTGTCTTGTAGACCAGGCTGACCTCAAATTCTCAGACCCACTTGCCTCTGCCTCCTGAGTGCTGGAATTCAAGGCATGTACCACCGAGCTCCATTTGTGTTTCTGTCTTTCTACTCACCTGGCCCTTGGGTATGCTTTTTTTCCATTAGAAACTTTAATACTTTCTCTTTGTCTCCCCTTATCCCCTCTCCTCTGTCTTCTTTTCTCCTTGGCATCCCCTTCTTCTGCTTCTCTAGACTTCTCTATACTATTAGCTTAGAAAGAGACAGAAGGCGAAGAGGACACCCTACCTTCCACCCTGCGCCTCTGGCACCTCCTTTCTGGAAAGGAGTTTTCAGAAAAGGGGTTTCCTTGGACCTCAGCCTCTCTCAGCATAGCCTGTTTGCTAAAAACCACCTTGACTTGTCCATAAACTTCATGAAGCCACAAACCAAGGCCCTGACCTCCAGAGCTCCTGTCCTGACTCCTAGCTATACCCCACCTAAGTAAATTCCAGTCTCTAGAAATGAAACAGAAATCCAAGAGTTAGGGTGTATCCCTCACTATTGAAGAACTTGCAAAACTTCAACTAACCTATGAATGAATTAACTAATTACTTAATTAACTCAGTAACTAGAACCCAGAGAGGATTAAGTCTGAATTTCAGTTGGGATGAGAAAGTCAAGGAGGTTCAGACAAGCAGATCAGCGGTTGAACGCAAGAAGGTCAGCGGGCTTTGTAAGCTCGTCTGCTGCATGGATGACCTGAAGCCTAGGGAACTTATTAAAGGTCTTTCACTGGTGATCTCCTAAGTCTAGCTTGGTGATCTGTGTTATCTGTTGGATCAGGTCATATCAAGCTCCTACACCCAGGACAGGAGGTGGCTAGTCATCTAAATGTCCCTTATAGCTATGGGCTCCCCCAAGCTCCCCCAAGCAAGACTAGAGGTGGCTAATAGCACAAATGACCTCTATGTTATCTGTATGATGGAGACCAGGCCAGACCTTTAGGCCCTGAAGCTAGTACAGGTAGTGAATCTTTTGAACCCATCTTCTTAGAAGAGATGACATGGACCCTGAGTTGAGTTTCAATGTAGTTATGCTTCTTGTCCACCGTGGGTTGTATGACACTAGGAACTTTTTTTTTTCCAAGTACACTGGGAATAAACCCAAGTTATTAGACTTCTTGAAATCTGATCTAGGTTGACAAAGTCAATCTGCACCGTGATTTCATTCTTATCTCTTTGAATGGTTTGATTCCCTGTATGACACCTGCACTGCTCCCCTCAAAATGACATGAAAAAGCTAACGTTCGAGTGCCAGACTGATTAAGATGTGCCAACAGTTAAGGTCCTTGAGAAAGATTGTGCTTAATTTCGTGGGAGAATTTTTTTTTTTTAATTTTTAAAGAGGGAATTCTCCTGATTGATTGCTTTGCTAAGAGACAAAAGCAAGAATGCAACAGTGTCCACACAGACAAAGCACACACAATGTCACAAAGATTCTACATGGGAATGTGTCCTTTGTAGAATGTAGACCATGTAGCCTTTTAAGTGAAAAAGATATTTCTATTTTTACAAACTTCTGATCATTTTTCAATGTCAGAATTTGCCTGGCCCCTTGCCAGGTTTCCCACTGACCCCCATCATAACTAGTGGCTACACACTGCAGGCTGCCAGTGTTAACCTCTGTCAACAGCAGGCCTTTGTTGGTAGCAGGGAGCTCTTAGCTCTTTGGAGTTGCTGAGGTAAGAATTTCATTTCTTTCCTCTCACAGATGCATTAATGGTCTGCCTTGACGGTCTATGGACAGTGTTTAGCATGATGATGTGCTCAGCAAATACTATTGGGCCAGGAACTGGTTTGTTAGAGATCTTGGCAATTATTTTAGCAGTGAATTATATGACATGTGGAAGAAAGTGTTATAGAACCCATGAGGGGTATATTCAAGAGCCTAAAGAAATTAAGATGTGAGAGAATGACTAACAGATCTCAGAGCATGAGGGAAGGAAGACAGGCATTCTCTCCCACAGTAACCATTTGACTGGGATTAGTTTGGCTGGTTTCTGTGGAATCTCCTTTCTGCGCAAACAGAGTCCACGTATCCAGCAGGCTCTTTGACCCTCTGATGGCCAAGACAAGCAGTGCTTAGAGGGAGAGCTGAGTGTTGAAACAGAGAGGATAGGAAAGAAAAGGCCAGAGTGGTGGGACCTGGACGAGGAGGGTTCAAACATGTGTGTGTGTGTGGTGTGTGTGTGTGTGTGACAAGCACGAATAAGTGCAATTCGTGCATGTATGTGTGCGTGTGTGTGTATTCGTGTGTATTCGTGTGTGGGGGGTGGTGGTGAGCAAACCTCTGCATGCATGCACACACATGAATTCTTGAGGGTGTAGGCCACAGGTCAATGGAACTCAGCCACTGTGCACCTTCACTGTGCACCTTCTTTGACCTTCTTTGTTGAGACTTTTCACTGGGTCTCACCAATCCTGTGAGCCTGGCTTTGAGCCTGGCTTTCCAGAGAGCCCCAGAGATCTGCCTGCGTCTACAATGTTGGGACTACAGACACGTGCCAATGTGTCAGGCTGCTTCCTCGTCTTCTTTCTCCTCCTCCTCCACCTCCTCTTTTTGCCCTTTTCCTTTTTTTCTCCTCCTCCCCTTCCCCCTCCTCCTTCTTCAAGGAGGTTTTTTTTTTTTTTTTTGGATTTTCGAGACAGTGTTTCTCTGTGTAGCCCTGGCTGTCCTGGAACTCACTCTGTAGACCAGACTGGCCTTGAACTCAGAAATCTGCCTGCCTCTGCCTCCCAAGTGCTGGGATTAAAGGCATGCGCCACCACTGCCCGGCTCTTCAAGGAGTTTTAACCTTTATTTCTTGAGGATGTAACACAGGCACACGATGCATCTTGGTTGTGTGGAATACAGTCCCGCTTTCAGAAGACTCCCCCACTACGGCTACACAACCTTTACTTTCTCTTTTAAAATAAATTAACTTTTTAATACCCTACTCTGACCGGTTAATGCTGCCCAAATGTGCGCGCGTGCGTGTGTGTGTGTGTGTGTGTGTGTGTGTGTGTGTGTGTGGTTATCCACCAAAGCATGGTCAACTTACCAGTGGGCACAACCCGGACGCAAACTGACCCCTCCGTCAGCAGCTGCCAATGGCTGACAGCTCTCGGCAAGGGTGGAGCTTCACGAGCCCTTTCTGGCTCTAGATGGAGTGTTGATTTTTCCAGGCCGTTTACTAGGGTTCTGTGGAACTGAGTTCTGGTTTCCTGTTTGTGTGGCAAGCATTTTACCGATTGCTCCATCTCTCCTGTACCTCAAACTTGTTTTTAAGGCCCTGGGAAGGGCGTCAGCTTTGGAGAGAGAGTCACACCTGGATTAGAATACGGCCTTGATCACTTAGCTTAACCTTCTGAAATGTCTGATGATCCAGCTGTTGTCTAAGACTTAGTTTTATAAACTAAAAAAAAAAAATAAAAATAAAAAAAAAATAAAGAGCCTCCCTTGACTGGTGGTCTTGGAACACCCTTGAAATCAGACACACAAAATTTACTAGTGTCTTTTTCCTGGACAAAGTCACAATTAAGAGACAGTAGACATCCTTGTTTTTAAAAAGCTTAGGATAAACTAAACACACTTAAGTATGCTTATACAATCATGAAAACAACTTATTTTTATAGAAAAAATAGAAATATTTCTCAGATACATGACCAGGTAGTGAGAAATTCAAACTTCTTCTGGCCAAAGGAAGAGGAGACCAAGTAAAGGGGTAGAGATCCCACATCTTTACACACACACACACACACACACACACACACACACACACACACACAGAGACACACACAGAGACACACAGATATATTTCCATATATATTCCATATATATATATACTATATATATTAAAGAGTGACTAGAAGCCTGCCTGACTTGGTAATTATGTTTGGCAATTCACGGAGAGAGTGTGTGTGTGTGTGTGTGTGTATGTGTGTGTATGGAGATGTGTGTGTGTGTCTGTGTGTGTGGAGATGTGTTTGTGTCTCTCTGTGTGTGTGTGTGTGTGTGTGTGTGTGTGTGTGTATGTGTGTGTGTATGCTGTAGACACCAGAAGGCAACACTGGATTCCTTAGAATTCTAAGCTACCTGACATGGGAGCTTAGAAACAAACTCAGGTCTTCTGGAAGAGCAGTAGCAAACACTTTTAACTATTGAGCCATATCTGCAGTTCCGACAATGGTGGGTCTTAGTGATATTATCTCTTGTTATTTTTCAAAGGTAAATTATCAGCACCTGGAGGGATTTTTTTTTTTCATGTGTGATATTTGGTTTGATGAGTGATGTAATAGTTCATCTTAAGTTGTCATCTTGACAGAGTTTGGAATCATCTAGGAGACACGTTCTGGTTGTATCCATGAAGGTGTTCCCAGAGAGGTTTCTGAGATGGCTCACCCTGAGTGAGGAAGGACCATCTCACTGGCTGAGTCCTGCATCCAGTAAGCTGGAAAAAGGAAAAAGCCAGCTGAGCACCGTTATCCACCTCCCGCTTCATAACTGTAGGCACCATATGACCGGTGTCTACGGTTTCCCACCCGTTTCCCTGCCATGTAGTAGACTCGACTCTCAAACCGTGGGCTGAAACAAACCCTTCATCTTCTAAATTGTGTTTTCGTCTCGGTGAAAAGAAAAGTTGTACATGTGATGACATTTGCATGTTGATGTTGACACAGATGCATTATAACCACAGCCTTAATTTTCTAGGGCTCCTATAAATGACAGTCTTAGATAGCTTAAAACAACAGAAGTTTATCCTCCTACATTTCTGGAGATTAGAAGTCTGAAGTCAAGGTATTACCTAGGCTGTGAACCTTTTAAAGACTCAAATTGAGGATCATTCTTCCCTTCTTTCTAATGTCTGATTCTGGAAGTCTCCTGGTCTTTGTTGGCTTATAGACACATGGTTCCAACGTTTGCCTCTTAGTCACATGGAAGTCTCTCTGACTGTCTGTCCAGATCTTCCTCTTTTAATAAGGATGGTCGTCATTGGATTAGAGCACACTAATTAAATATGACATCACTTTAAATTGATGACATTTACAAAGACCCTATTTCTAAATAAGATCACAGTTCAGGTATCAGAGACTGGCACTTGGATATATCTTTCTTTGAGACACAGTTCTTTTTTATCCCAGAGTAAACACTGCAACGACTTCTGGAGACAACACTGACACTACATTGTTCTTATTTCCTGTACTCTCTCCATCTCTGTACTTTCGCTTTCTCTCTCTATAAGGACCTTTGTTGCTGGATTTAGGGCCCCCTTCATAATCTGGGATAATCTTTTCATATCTAGGTTACACATTTTTATATATCTGCAAAGTCACTTTTTAAAAATAAGGTAACAGCAATGGGTCCCAGGGAAGACCCCATTTATTCCACCACAGGTGTGATACAATTTTAAAATAGGGTAGATGTTTATATCTCTGAGATAGTTTGATATACTGCTTTTGAAATTGAGTAAGCCAAATTTCTTTTGAACTCATTTCAAATTAATTTTATAATCATTTTATTAATTAAATTTGTTCTTGGACAATTCATGTATATATGTAATAGATTCTGATTATTTTCAGCTCACCTTCTGCCCCCCTCTCCTGTGCCAACACCCATCCCCACAGGTCCCTTTCTATGTTCATGCTGTCTGTGTTTTGTTTTATTACCCACGGAGTTTAACCAAAACTTATGCTCTCTGCATAATTGTGTCATGGAGTTAGGTAACGGAGCCCGATCTTGTCAGTGTTGTCAAGGTGTCCATTAAAGGGAGGAAAAACCTCCAGGGAAATGGTACACGAGTAAGTCAGCTGGAAGGGCTTCCATTTTCAGGAGATTTAAATTCATAAAATGGTTTTGTTAATGTTCACCTTTTGAAAAAGGAAGATTTAAAACCATTTAGTATCTCAGCGACGACCCAGTTTGTCGCCGGGGTCGATACTCATTCAGCATATTCTCCATTCACTGTGCGGGGAACGGTAGGTTTGGGTGATTAGAAGGCCAGGCCAAGGCCAGCGACAACACACTGAACATCACCATATTACGCTGAATGTAAAAGTTCCCTGTGCTTTATAGTTTCAAGTCTGCTCTCCATTTTACATGCCCTGCTGGGCTGCCTCTCTTGTCTTCAGAGTTATGTGTCTGTGTGAGGCCCGTGGAGGGCACAGGTTAGAGGTCGGAGGTGAGGGAAGGTGAGACAATGCTTCTTCTCTAGGTTTCTGACCTGCGGGCCACTGTGAATTAGCAAGCCATAGCAGCTGTCAGTCAGCCGGTCTAGGCCATGGACTCTGCCCTTGCTCGCCACAGCACCATGGCCTCTTCCTTGTCCTCCTTAGCCCATCTGCGACTTCGTTCAGTCTCTCAGCCGGATGCCCTCTGTTCTCTGCTGCATCTTGACAGATCCAAGTCTGAAATACAGGAATCCGTTGTTTAGAGACGATGTCTGTTTGCCTACTTAAGTTGCAGACAAAAACCGTATTTCAAATTCACATGTTTCCTGTCTTAAATGAGCACATGAGGATTCTGACAGGTTGGCACTGGGCCACGCCCATGAAGACATGCAGTTGCTTTCTGCTTAGCCCTTGAGTTTCTTTTTAATGAAACAGCCCTGGCGGCAGAGAATGGTTTTCCCTTGCAGGAACTATTTGATGCTGGATCTCTCCTCTGCTTGCAAACTCACCCACCCCCCTCTGTAGTGACCCACAGGTGGGGACACTGACCTCCCTGTAACTTGGAATCACACCTCTCAGAATTTATACGTCATGCATTAAAATGGAAATAGTTTGTGTTTCTGGGATGGCTGAAAGCAAGCACATTAGCTCTCTGTGGTGGGAAACCACATTCTCTCAAAGAAGAGATTCTGGGGTCTGAATGGACAGGAGAGTGCAGGCTGATCTCATGCACTTCCTTCGAGTCCTAGGGACACCCACCCTGTTGATGGCAAAAGCTGCAGTAATACATATTCACTTTCTTCTTGCCACGTTTCTTCTTCTCTTTTCTAAATTTAAAGGTAAGGAATAGGGCTGGGGGAAAAGGCAGGTCAGAAGACATCACAGGAGCTGAGAATACTGCACAGTCGTGTTAGTGGCGGTACAAGGCTTTACAGCTTGCCAACTTCGGTGGTACAAACATAATTTTAATAAAAACAATTATGTAGTGTGTGTGTGTGGTGTGCATGTGTATAAAAGTATAAGTATGTTTGTGTATGTGGTGTGTATGTGTGTATGTATATGTGTCTGAGCATGTTTGTGTGTGCATAAGTGTGTAGTGTGGTATGTGTATATGTGTGTGGTGCATGTATGTGTGTAGGTGTGTGCATGTGTGTATTTGTGTGCATGCATGTGTATTTATGTGTGTTTATGTCTATGTCTATGTGTGTGTATATGACATATGTGTGATTGTATGTGTGGGGTGTGTGTAGTATGTGTATATGTGTGTATGTGGTCTATATGTATGTGTGTGTACATATGTGTATGTATACCTGTGTGTGTCTCTGTATGTATGTGTGTTTGCGAATATGTTTGTGTGTATAAAAAGTGTGTGTAGGTGTATGTATGTGTGTCTTTGTGTACATGTGTGTGTGTGTGTATGCAGCCATGCTGCCCTTGTGGAGTCCAGAGGAAAACTTTGCAAGGTCAGTTCTTTCCTTCCATCATGGGATTTGGCAATTGAACTCTAGTTGACAGGCCTGTTTCACAGGTGCTTTTACCGAATGAGCCATTTTGGTAGCCCTGAGATATTTTGATTGTGTAGGGATTTGGAGGTTTGAGGGGGATTTCAAATGTCCCCTCCCCCTTCCTTCTCCTTATGTCTGACTTTGCTTTGGCCTTGATTCTGGCACACAGTAGATGAGCTGAGCATTGTACATGGTATCAAGCACGCATGCATCAGTGAACACTGCCTGAGACGCCTTCGCTCAGCTCTGAAGTTATTATAAATTCTGAAATGCGGTGGTTTTACTCTCCATACGAAGTTTTCTGTTCTTGTAGAAAGACAATTTTGGTTAGATTATGGAAAACAAAGATTTTTAATATTTTCCTACCATCTTTCCTCAGCATGTAAGAGTCATATTCATTTACCTTTGGATTGAACTGTGTTAGAATATTTGATTTTAAGGATGGCAGAGTCACTGACTTAATTTTAGAAAGATCATTTGGTTTGGGACTAGGAATTGCTGTATTTATATGGGGCAGTGCTCTCAGAATTAATAATTATAAAATTAAAATATTAATCGACTCAGAAAAACACTGAAGGGACTCCAATATTCAGCCAGGATTTAATTCTTTCTGTAAAACTAAACAAACACATCATTTATTAATTTGCAATTTTTCTTTCATCTCTAATAAGTAGTAAAATTATACGTGTACCAAAGAATTGTGTTGTAATAAATTTCTTTATGATTGATTATTTTTATCAATAAATGTTTAATTTGTGTGCCTATTGTATATACCTGTAAGCTAAGGTTGAATACAATTGTGCAGAAGGGGCTATAAGTGGGAAAACTTCAAGAAACCCTGATCTGTGCTTTAAATGGTAAGAATGTCTTTGTTTGGGGAGGGGACTGGCTATGACTCTGTTGAGGGGGAGAAGAGAGGGAATCCAAAGAAGGACCACTAAAACCAAGGGCCATCTGAGGGGCCATATGGAAACCTAATCCAGTAAAGCATCATATAACACGTACATATATGAAGGCAGTCTATACACAATCACCAGATAATGGGGGAGACAGAGACTCAGCTGGACTTCTCTCATTTCCAAATGGAGCTTCAGTACTGGGAATTAGTTGCAGCTAATTGAATTCTTGGCCCAAGGGTCTCACGAGAACCCCAAACAATCCAGGCTGTTGCAAAGATTACTGAATGCTCTCCACAAACTAACAGTAAGATCCGATTGCTGAAGACAACAGTTGTACAACACATTGAACATGGAGAAGCCAAACTAGTGCCTACCTAGAGGCATCACCTCTACGGACAAGTGTTCATGGTATTAGAAGGTACTCTGCACACTACCAAGAATCAGGTAAGCATCAACCCTCCATTGTACAATGAGTCCTGCCTGCAAGGTACGCGGATTCAGTAATAGCACAAAGTTTGTGGGTGTGACCAACTAATATTTGATTTAAAGCACATTCCTTGGGATGGAGCTCACACCAAAGTCTGCTTTGTTGACCAAGAACCTGAGACTATGTAGGCCAGGGAACTAGGGAAAAAAAAATCCCCAATGGTAAAGGAGCATAGCAATAAAAATACTCACAAAGGCATTTTGCCATACCATAGGTCCATACGTTGCTCAGCCACCATCAGAGAAACTTCTATCTGCAGTAGACTGGAATAAACGCAAAGACTCACAGCCAGACACTGCAGAGAGGGAGAGACCTTAGAACACTCAGGGCTCAGAGGGATGTCTCCACAAAATTCCTGTCCTCAGGTTTCAGGGAACTTTGAAGAAGAGGAGGCAGAAAGAGTATAAGAACCAGAGGGAATGGAGGACATCAAGAAATTAGCCTTCTAGTCACAAGAGGGCTGGCACACATATGATTTTACAGAAGCTGTAGCAGCGTGCACAGGTCTGCACCACATCGGGTCCTAGGTCTGAAAGGAGAAGTGGAGAGCCTAACTTAGAAGCTATTCCCAAATGATAGTCATGCGCAAGTGAAAACTTAGATTTCTACAAGAAAGTCTCACTGGAGAAACAAATCTCTCTTAAGGGGAGGTCTCATGCCCAGTAGTAGATGCCCAACAACAAAAGCAATTCAACAGCAGTTTTGGAAGTTCTTTGTCTCATAATCATAAGTCATGGTGCGCCCGACCCCCAGTTACCTGTTCTTTGTGTATATATTCTGGCTTCTGGTTTTGGTATTTTTATGGGAATTCTTATGTGTGTGTTTCTGTCTGTATGTGTTATTTGTGTTTTGCTTTGACTGTTTCCCATGTTTTGTTACTTTGTAATATTTTAACCTGTTCTTATTTTATTTTATATTATTATTAATATATCTTTCTGGGTCTGAGTAACTTTACTTAGGATTTTTTTCTAGTTCTATCCATTTACCTGTGAATTTCATAATTTCATTCTTTTAGTGTTTGGGTCATATTCTGTACCATATTTTCATTGTATATTCATCCATCGACAGAAATCTAGGTTGCTTCAAATTTCTTGCTAGAGCAGCAATGAACATAATTGAACAAATGTATCTGTTGTAAAATGAAGCATTCCTTTGATATATATAGGGCAGAAAAATTTGAAGCATTTTTTGAAGAGACAGTTCTCAGAGCTGTCTCCTTTGTACATCTGTAGGAAAGCCCCAGCTGTACTAAGGTAGTATTTCCACCCAACCAAAGCCCTTTGCAGTGTTGAGTCCAAGAGCTCCTGGGCTCAGATAACAGCAGTCAGAGATGCCAGTATTGGATGACGTCCCGCATCTATAAGTCTCTGACATATGACAACCCAGCCCAGTGGGATGAGGTGTGAGGTTAAAACACCAAACTCACCTTTCCCTCACAGGCACTAAATTATTACTGTTTCCCAGTGAAATGTCAAAACTGCATAAAAATGAGCAATATTGAGGTTTGGCCTTTTGCTTGTACTGTAATGCTAAATACTGGCCCCCAAAGCCTGGTTGCCCCCAGGAACAAGAGAATCTACACATACACGAATGGTTCTATGAAACTTTGCCTTCCAAGTTCTCCCCTATTGGTTAAAGAAGCAGACAGCTAGTAACTGGGCAGAAGAGACATAGGCAGGGTATGGGGTCCCTGGGCTTGGGGTCTGAGGAGAACTATGAGGAGAAGAAGTAGTTGAAGAGAGGAAAAAGCTTCCATGGTCTAAGTGAAATCATAAAAACAGCCACGAGGGCTAGCCAATTGGAGTTAAGAGCTTCCCAGATGCAAAATGGCAAGTTATAATTCAGGGTTTTTGATGGGGAAATAGATTCTCACAGCATAGAGGGTAGATATCTGCCCAGCTCTAGTGCTGATTAAGGCTTATTGTAAATATAAAGGTTGTGTGTCTTTCATCTGGGAACTGAATAATCAAAGGCCCTTGATTGAGATTAAGTGTTTTCTACAACAGAGTAAGATTTCCATAATAGTGTTCACCTTGAAGCCGCGTTCCACACAAAGCAATCACGCTCGACCAGCCTCACATGCCTGAGAGCACAGTGAGGGTTTGTACTCAGCTTCTCACTTTCTTCTTTAAAGAAAACATCAGAAGCAAAGTTTATAATTTTGAAGTTCTGTTATAGCTTTAAGGCTTTTTCTTAGGCTGTCAAGTTTAACCATTTCACTTGATCAACCAACTTAGTCGAAAATATGGGTTATGTTAATAAAAATAACATATGAGTTACTTGACTACATTATCAGGTCGAATTATCGGGCACCTACGAGCTATCAAGTTTGTGTAGTTGTGTGGGTGGGGTTACAATGGGAGAAATGGGATCGTCCGTGCTCACTGTATGTTAAGCATTTTCTTACTTTCATTTGGTTCTCATGACAACCTCTGACTTATGGGAAATTATCTATGCTTTACACTTGACTCCACCACTCGGGGAGATTAAGTAATTTGTCCAAAATTTATATATATATATATATATATATATAATATATATATATATATATATAGTCTTGTCTCCCTGCTATTTTATACTGTCCACCTACTATAAATACAATTCAGAAATATGTTACACCATCAAATTGTCCCAGGGAACCATTAATTTAGAAATCTAAGTTAGGAATTCAGAAACATGATCTACTCTGCCTATGATTGACAAAAGCTTGTGTGTGTGTGTGTGTGTGTGCATGTTTTTGTGAGTGCATGTTTTCGTGTGTGTGTGTGTGTGTGTGTGTGTGTGCATGTTTAAAACAAGTCAGCTAATTTCTCCCTGATTGTTTAAGTGTCTAAAACCCAAGTAAGTTCAATGTTCTCTAAACATTTCTTTTCCCAGCTGGAAATATTGATCTTATAATCTTATAATTATTATTATAATCTTATAAACTATTGGCTTTGTAACAATGTTTTATAATAAATATATTTTATTTTATAAACACGATTCCAACTTATAAACGCTAACAGCTCACTTAATTGTATATCCTAGTGTTTACATGGTTTTGTGCTGCATTATCTTTTGATTCTATGCAGCATGTTGAAGTAGTTTCTGTTGCGGCTGTAAAAGCAGAAAATTTCTATTAAAATTTAAATTTATATCTATGTTTCTGCCTCTTGTATTCTTTTAATGTGTAAATAATGAATTATTATGAAGAAAAATGAAGGTGAGCCTTAGGGAAGTAAGGAGGGAAATGAGGATGTGGTCCTCTGAAACGTCTGTGCCTCTTTGGTGATGGTAACTATTTCCTGCATTTGCTACCAAGACATTACTGTAAATATGGCTTATTGTAGTAACTGTCTCCTAGAAATGTGTGCTTGTCAACAGTCATTACTGGCTTCCAGTAAGGTTCATGGTCACTGCATTGATAAGATCAGGGAGCCAGGTTCCTGGATAAGACAGAGTTCTATCTACAGGGTATCGGGGGTCCTCAGCATTCCTGCCTCTTCTTTCATCATTCCTTCCCAGGACTGCTGCATTGACTGTATGTGGCCTGTACACTCTTAGAACATGACATCCCACCTTGGAGTACAGCTGACATCACTAACGTTTCAGACTAGAAATGGCTTCCCCTTATGATTAGCTGCTGATTTGTTGGCTTACTACTTTTTTTTTTAAACCAGAATATTTCTATCTAGCCCTGGATAGTCTCAAACGTGATTTTCCTGCCTCAGCCCTCCTGAATATTGGGGTTACAAGTGTTGATTATCCATGCCTGGCTTCACGTGGAAGATTTTCCTTATCCTATAGCTCTGTTTTATGCTACTCCTTCAGCTGATGTACCCTGAACAAAATGCAGGCACTAGACAAATATTTATAGAATGAATAAATGACAATGATTTGTGGGGACTGAAAGAGGAATGTAAGAGGAAGTCTGACCAACAGCATAGACTTCTGAGTTACTGGTTTCCCTACTTAATGTACAGACAGATTCAAAACAGCCATTAATCACAAATGAAAAGCCAGCTGTCACAGTAACTTTAACACATGTAAGGTGTTGAAAAGCTTTGCAGCCTATTTACAGATTTTATGATGTTTTTAAACAGAGAGACAGAGAGAGAGAGAGAGAGAGAGAGAGAGAGAGAGAGAGAGAGAGAGAGAGAGAGAGAGAGAAGAGGAGGTATTTCTTTGTATTTGTAGGTTGGAATTTTCAGAAGTATTTGGTGGCTTTTGAAAGTACAACTGGAAAAATGACTGCTGACACACATATATTACATTTATATAAGTATTGAATTTTTATTTTATGTGTATGCATGTTTTACCTGCAAATGTCCTGAGCCTGGAGTTACAGATGATTATGAGCCACCATGTGGGAGCTTGGAATTAAACTCAGGTCCTCTGTAAAGAACAGTCAATACTGATAACCCATAAGCTATAGTTCCATTCAGCTGGTCATTATATTTTCAAATAATTTTTCTGCCTTGAATTTCTCTCTTAGTTCTCAAGGATTTCAACTACCTGTTCTTCCCAAGGTTAATATTTTCTCTTAGACCTTTTCCATGTGTTATCTCCCATCCCAAATTTGGTGATGTCCAACACACTAAAAGTATTACTTACCTGTAGTGTTTTCAATTGATGGATTTTTTTGCTTGCTCCTTCCTTCCTTCCTTCCTTCCTTCCTTCCTTCCTTCCTTCCTTCCTTCCTTCCTTCCTTTCTTCCTTCCTCCCCCTTCCTCCTCTTCTTCCTTCTTCTTCATTGGCATTTCCATTCATATATACAGCTATCTGACTCCTTCTATGCTAGATAATTTAGTGCATTACCTCTTGACTAGATGTTGCTGTCTTTAGTTTGATAGTAGGTGCTTTTGTATTTTATTCTTTGGAGTGTTGTATCGTCTTATTTTGAGTGCTGGCTGTTATGTGTAAATGAAGACCAAGTATACAGGTAATACATATGCCTAGAAGGAGCATGCCTCTTTTCTGAAGCTCTCAATGCATTTGTGCATTTTGGAGAGGAGCACTGGACTTCTTTGGAGCTCTGCTGAAAAACCATCTGATTCTTCAAGTGTGGTGGGTACTGGTGTGGCCTGTGTTTAGTATGAGGCAGGGAGAGGCAGATTCCTCTCAGGATTTTAGCTCTACCCTCTGATTTTCATAGCTACTGCAAGAGTCTTGCATGAAGAGGGGCTTTCTCTATGGACTAATGGAAATTTATAGTTGTTTTTGGTATTTGCATTAAGACTTGTATTGAAGCCAGGAAGAATTCTTGTTTCTTCTATTCTAGCTTAATTTCTAGAAGGGTCTGGTAGGGCTGAATGTTAAGGATAGAAACTTTGAAAAATGACCAGATCCTTTCCAATAGCCAATAACTTCTGAGTCCTATTAGGTGCAGGTCTGGAGTGCAGGTGGTGTCCATGTCTCTTTAGGAGCAGAAGGGCACTGCTCTGCATCGCTGCAGGATCCAGGATGGATGGGTTTCTTGCCTCTTTCCCCCTTTACCATCAACAGATAGCTACTGTCAGGGAAGTGGAGAAGACAGATAAGTTCCTTTCCTTTTTCCATTGGTAATAACTTCTAATGGGCAATTTGCAGAAACAAGTTGTCATTATCTTTTTCAGAGAAAATACAGCAGAAAAAGCATAAAAGACACTCACAGACACACAGACACTGACACACATACCCCATAAAAACAACAAAATTGAAAACCATCATATACAAGCATAAGACTCATGAGATTAAAAAAAAAAAACACCAAACAAAGCAATATGAGACAAAAACATCTACAGAACCCCTATTGAGTTCATGTTGTGTTGGCCATCAACTGCAGGGTCTGGGACTGACCCTTAATTTATACACCTAGTGAAACTCCAATGGAGAAAACTGAGTTTTTCTTTGCAAGCAAAGTCAATTGGAGATAGATTTTTGATTAGGGATGGGGCTCGTGTCCACTTCCTATGCCAGTGCTGAGACCCCATCTGGTTTGAACTTGTGCAGCCTTTGTGCATGCTGTTACAGTCTATTTTCATATGTGCATGAGTCTGTTTGTGTCTGAAAGACACTCTTTGGCTCTTCTCCTCTTCTTTTTTTATAGCTGAGTCCTGAAGGGAGGTTTTGATGAAGACATCCCATTTAGGGCTGGGCGCTACAAAGGCTGTCACTCTGTGCACCCTGTCCCCTGTGGGTCTCTGTTAATTCCCATCTGATACAGGAGGAAGCGTCTCTGATGATGGCTGATCAGGACACGGACTGACCTATGAGTATAGCAGAATGTCACTAGGACCATTAGGACTTATTAATCATGAGGCCAGCATCTCACAAAGCCCACATAATGCTTCTCACCAGCCCCCTGCAGTGTACTGGCACAAAAATCTGGCTGTTTATGAGTCAGGAAGTGGCTTGCTACAGACACTGAGTCTTCTGGCACTGTTTTCTTGGACTTCTTTATCCTCAGAATGGCAAGACATACATTTCTGATGGTTATTGGTTACCTGGTCTATGGTATTTGGTTACATCAATTCCAAAAGATGACTGTACATCTTAACCTTTTCCAAGAAAATCTATGCTTCCCATACTAAGTAAATAATCACAGGGGAAATTTTTTAGAGCGATTATTGTATTTAAAGATTAATTCATGTCATTTACATTTTTTATTATTTAATTCAAGAAAACATTACTGACAGATGGCAAAGAAAAGAGAGCACCCTCCTTTTCCTCATCTTCTTCTCTGCCTCCACTTTATCTTCCTTTTCCACGTGGTTTAGTTATGTAGCGCAGGAGGGTCCAGGAAGGCCTCAAACTCACGATCCCCCTACATCAGCCCCTCCAGTAACAAGACTACAGGTGCATGCCACTGTGCCTGCTTGAGACAATCCTTTAAAAAACCAAAATGAATATCTCTTCAAACTCTCCTGATTAATATAAATGCAGTTATGTCTGCCTTATTTCCATTACCCTGCATGGCACTCTGAAATCTCTTTATCCTCTGGAAGAACTCCTGTCTGACTTGTCAAGTCAGTGAGACTTCCCTAGAAACCAAGGCTTGAATTCTTTGACATTACTTGTGATGGCTCCTTCTTTCTGTCATCCATACCAACAAGGTCTCACTTTACAGTCTGGATGTTCTATGAAGTTATTCTTAATTCACCTTATTTTCTGATAATTCAGTTTTTGTATTTCTGTAATCCCCACTGTCTTGGTTAGGGTTTCTATTGCACCGATGAAACGCCATGACCAAAACACAAATTGGAGAGGAACGGGTTTATTTGGCTTACACTGTCACAGTGCTGTTCACCACTGAGGAATGTCCAGACAGGAACTCAAACAGAGCAGGATCTGGAATGTAGGAGGAGATGCTGAGGCCATGGAGGACTGTGCTTACTGGCTCTGCCCCATGGCTTGCTCAATCTGCTGACTTATAGAACCTAGGACTATCAGCCCAAGGATGGCACCACCCACAGTGGTCTAGGCTCTCCCCTACTGATCACTAGTTTTGAAAATACCTTAGAAGTGGATCTGGTGGAGAATTCCCTCAACCAAGGCTCCTTCTTCTGTGTTGACTGTGGCCTGTGTCAAGTTGACACAAAACCAGCCAGTAATCCACCACCACTACCTCTATAACAGTAAACTAATATGTAATTGAAACATAGTTATTTATTTTCCTTCTTTCTTTCCCTCCTTCTAACTCCTTTCACGTATACACTCCAATACCTTTTAAATTCATGAACTATTTCTCTTTAATTTTTGTTGTTACATATATGTTGAAATGCATAAATGCACGAATATAACATACTGAGTCTTTCTGGTGTTGCTTGTATGTATGTTTTCAGGGATGTCTACTTGGAATTGGATAACCAAGAAAGAGGTTCATCCCTGGGGATGGTTTATTCCCTCTCTTTCCGTCGTCCTTAATTTCCTGTGGTTCGTTGTCTAGGACTAGTGTTCTGGGAGATTTCTACCTTCTACTCTGGCTTGTCTGTTAGTATCGTCAGTGCTCAGGTCCTGTCCAGGCAGCCACAATGTTGAGGTGTCATGGTTGTAGCTCCCCTCTTATTTCTAGGAGACAATCTCACAGGAGACTGTGGACCTGTGGCTTTTACAGTCTTCGCACCTCCTTCTTTGTGATGTTCCCGAGCCTTAGGTGTTGTGTTGTAGTTGTATTCATTGGTGCTGGGTACATGGTGACCAGTTGTAGTTTTCTGTAATGGTCTCCATCTGCTTCAAAGAGAAGCATCTTTGATGAGGGGCTGAGAGTTACATTTATCTATAGTATTTAGTGTGCACTTGAGAGTGATGCTGGCTTAGTAAGATTGTGGCAGAAGATTCTCTGCTAGGATTCCTGAGTTACTAGCCACTGGGAAGTTGGGTGCATTTACAGTGCCAGGTGTGATTTGCCTCGTCTTGAGTAAGTCTTAAGTCCACGTAGGTAGCTGTTGGTTACCACCAAGAGATGAGCTCCATTATTGTACACATTGGGGATATCTTGTCACATCACTCATTGTTGTTCATAATGTGATGCTGTACATCATCACAGCTGGGTAGCACTTTAGTCGCTTCCTTCCCTTGGAAGCTTCTATAGTTCCTGCTGGCAACATGAGAGCTAGTTCTCAGAGAGGAGCTTCCAGGTCAGATATAGCTTGAATCTTCTGAATCTGGTGCCCGATGTGTGTGACACTTTCAGCAGTAGGGACTTGCCTTTACTCTCTAGAAGACAATCAAAGGCATTAGCATTAGCCTATATTATTTTTGGAGTCCCTTGGTCTTCCCTGACCAACAGCTTAAAAAGAGGTTTCTGAAGCCTAGTAGTACTGGGTTATTAGTATATGGTTCTTTCAAGAGCATTGTGATCCCAAGTGGCAGAACATTACTTAATATGTGTATACACACACACACACACACACACACACACACACACACACACAGAGTATATGCAGTGTCTCTGCTGAAGAAACTTCCACTAGAGTATAAAGTTGGAGGTCTCCCTGCCTGTTTCCTACATCTATCTACCTGTGTCAGTGACCCAAGCTGATCTTCCAAGCACACACCAGCTGCTCTCTCTATGAGACAGGCAAGGAAGACAACATATTATGATCTTTGTACCATGCATGCCTTTTTCAGTTTTCCTAGAATGGACATTGGAAGTTATTGAGAAGAAGAAAACACAGGTTCAGCAAGAAGTCGTCTCTCTGACATGAAGTCAGTGTGGTGAGAAATGAAAAGAGATCTGAAGAGAGAACTGTCCATGGACTTTACAGTCTTGAGGGATGTGCTGGAGTCTATTGTCATCCCGAAGATGAGTTCCTTCACTATCCACCAAAGCTCAGTAGCCATATCCATCATGCTAAGAGTCAATTGAGCAAAAGCATATATGAATTTTCTTTATGTGAAATATATCAGTATGTGAAAGAAAATAAGCAGAAATATTTGTGCTCACTCACTCCTACATGGGAAGAGATGGTGTCAACATCGCTCTCTACACTTGTCTCCCAGGTGCCTATACAATGGTGAGGAGACAGTGTTTGAGGTTCACTGTCTCTGTCTGTTTGCTATAAAGACAGGGTAGAGGAGTAGCAGGGGACACCATCTTTTAACTATAGAATTTCCCTTCTGAGTTCAATCCAAAGATATTCAAAAGTTGACAATTTGCTATATAAAAACATAAGATATTTTTTAAATGGTGGAATTCTGCTAGAGTTTTTCTCTCTATTAGCGGGGAAAGAAGTAGATTGGGGTTTTAGGGTTTCTTAGGGACTTTGCATTAGTGGCATTCAGCTTTCCAGCTGAGTCATACATTCTAAGACCACTAGATGGCAGCATAACATTAATGGAAAAACCATTTCTCCCAACAACAAAGCAAGCTTTTACTTCTAAGAGAGGCACAGTTGTATGCTAGAAACAAAAACTATATAAACTTAATTTTTTCCCTTTAAAAAATGTACACCACTGGATTACTCTCAAGAGAGAAAATCTATCTTCGTTCTTCAGTGTTTTGGCTCCGAAACTATTCAGTTTTATAAATTGGAATAAGCTGAAACAATCCTGTAAAACTGTCCCCCTACACTCACTCCCTGCAGAACTTATGCTACCTCCCAGATGTAAGCAAGTCTATAAAGAGAGGCTGGAAGGATTAAAAACAATAGAGAGCTAAGTCCAAACCCAAACAAACAGTCTTCTGCTTAAACAGCTGCTGTCTCACTGTGCTCAGTCAAAAGCCTGTGACCTTGCGTGGTGTTCATATCCAGCTTCTCAGTCCAACACATGTAGATGGACTGACTACTGTCTCATCAGGACACTTGTTCAAGTCAGAAACATAGAGCTTGTGTGAGAACCCTATTCCCACTGCTTTATCGTCCAGGTCTTCACTCGACAAACATTAGTAAGCCTCTGCTTTGTAACATGTACTGTGGCAGTTGCGGGTGAATCAGTGGGATGAGGACAGTCCCTAGTGTCAGCTATTTATCATCTTGCAAAGGACAGACAGATGCATTAATAAATAATCCCATTCTTAACAAAAGCAAATCAATTAAAATATGAGAAAGTCTGCAAAAAGATGGAAGGTTAACTGAGTTTTGTAGGGATGTTTGGCTTGATTATTTCTGAAGACATTGATAGTTTGTATAAACCATCCACTCGACACACATTTGTAGCAGCTCTTGGTCTAGGTGCTGGGGGTTCAATGGTGAATCAAGCAAGGAATGGATCTTCACAGCATGGGGTGTATCTCAGTTGAAGCATCCTGACAAAGTAAGCGTTGATTTCATAGTAAATCAGAAGGCAAGGACTACAGAGAAGTAGGAAGCAGGAAAGAAGAGGATTAGCATGGTGTGGGGACCACTCTCTGAGAGTGGGGACATAGGGGTGACAGCTTTCAATAAGGTAAGGGAAGAGCTGGGTGGGTAGTGGAGCATGTTGACTCTGGTCAAAGATGGGGAATCTACAAAGAGCCTCCCCTGGAGCAGAAGCTGTGGTCCAACCATCTGGTAGAGAGATGATTGCTGCTGGGATAGAATGAATAGAAGCTGAGGGTGTCCTGGGGGCAGTCGATGATAGACCATGCAGGATCCTTGCAGTCTGCTGAAACATCTATTTAGAAAGAGCCAGGGAGCCACTGAACACTTTGAGGAGAGGTGTGATTTATAGGGCATTGATATGAAATACTACTTTAGGGACCAAAGAGTGTTCCAGGACCCAGGATCAAGAGAGGACCCGTGACCCAGGAGAAAGGTAATAACATTGTGTCCCCTGATAGCACAGAACAGATGCTGACCAGTGGCAGGTACGATCCAGGGTGACTGTTGTGGTCAGGAGAATGTTCTCATGGTTTATGTAGAACTTATGACATAGAGAAGACAACTGACTGTGACTGTTGAAGATTCTACCTGACCAGCTGCAGGATGGAGGAGCTGCCAAACAAGGCAGGAAAGACTGACCTAGAGCAGGCATTAAGCTTCTTTATGTCTGTTACCTATCCATAGAGAAACATTCTGTATCATCTGGAGTGTAAGAGAGAGGTCAAGGTTGGAGGAGCAGATTTGGAAATTGATAGCATCTAGATGGCACAGAGAGCAACAGGCTGGGTGTGTGAATGTTGTAGGGTTGTCTGTGAGGAATGGGGATGCTCTTTGAAGAAGTGTGGCTCCAGAGATGTTGGAAGGATGCGGAAACCATCAAGGACACGGTGTTTGTCTCCTCAGTGGCAGGAGGAGGAAGAGACTCCGCGGACCCTGTGGATGCTGGACATCACTCTGTGGGTAAGAAGATAGTTTTACTGGCTTTCAAATGTAAAGTGACAGACTAGAATTATGTCCTGAGAATTCCTACAGATTCTTAGTAAAAATGAGGTATGATCTTTATGATGGACAATCACTTCCTGACACCTGTACGAAATAGAGGTCTTGCAACAGTTGTCTTATGGAGGTGTCATCAACGGCGTGCATCTTCCTTAGTGGAAGCTGAAGGAATAAGGGAACTCTTCTTGTACGGCTGTTGGTTGGTGGCTGTCGAAGTCAAAGGTGGTAGTCACTGTTAGACATGGATGTGAATCCAGGGCCACACCTTGATAGCTTCAAAACTCCAGAATGCTTTTGTTACATGTTTCCCTCTCTATTTGCAGGGCTGGGGCTTGAACCCAGAGTCTTGTGTGTCTTAATTCTGGATGTGATGGCTGAGCTACATCCTAAGCCCTTGCCTCAACATTTGATGCTCAGCATCTTTCTTAGCAAGACAAGAATAAAGCTAGTTTTGCCACAAGGAATCAGTGAGGCTAGGATTACTCAATGTGTCATAAAGCACATGAAGACAGAACACTACTAGCTGTTTGTGGGTTCATAGCTGTAAACCACCACAGGCTTGTTATCTATTGTTTGGTTTTGAGACAGAATCTTTCCATATCCACTCTTGGTCTCAAATTCTTGATTTAGCTGAGGACAACCATGTCTTTCTGACTCCCTTGCCTCTACCTTCCATGTTCTGGGAGTACTGATGGCCATCTCCCATCACCTCTGGCTTATGCAGTGCCAGGGGTTGCACCTGGGCTTTGCAGATTTTATGTGAGCACTCTACCAATTGAGCTACACCACCAAGTAACACAGTTTTACTTTTTAAGGTAGACAATATAGAGGCAGTCAGATATATTTCAGATTGAAGAAAATAGGCTAGAATGGGAAAAAAAATTAACTTGTTATTTCTTATGGTTTTGTCTAGCTTTCAGAAGACTGCTCTCTTGGGGTATTCTCCCAATGCTTGGGTACAGAGCCCACTTAACTGCTCTGCTGCTAGATAGATCACTTTGCTGTCCTACTGGGAAGACCCTACCTGCTTCTGAACATGAGATTAAAACTCTCGGAGGATGTGTAGGGGCTAATTCTGTGTTCCTAGACAGTTTTCCAAAAAAACAGATCTGGGGCAAAGGGGAGAGGCTCTCAGCTCATATTTTTTCTTCAAGAATTACATGTCAAGTTGCTGTGTGCATGTCCCTTTCTTGATCACGATTCTTCCAACACAAATCAAATTTAAAAGCTTCCTATCGTTCCAGATGGTCAGAATCAGAGTGTATCTATTTACCATTTCCCTCTAGAGTCAGTGCCAGCTAGGCACTGGCTGGTCCTGAACGACAGCTGCACTCTACCCCTGTACTTACAACTAGAGCGTGTAGCTTGTGCAGTGTATCTCTGGCATTATTCAAAGAGGAAAGCTGTGTTTCTTTTAATTCAAACTGTGTAAAGGTGGAACATTTTAAAAGACAGCAGATAGGTCTTCACAATGTCTTCTATTTGTGAAGCTCTTCCTCCCTTTTCTGTTCTGAGCCAAACCTGCTGGGAGCACAGACTTTTGCAGAACTCATGGACCCTTCCTGTATTTATTTAGTGTGTACTATGCCTACTGACCTCTGTTAACTATTGTGAGAATCTAAATAAAATGAGTCAGATTTTATTCGTTCCTATAGATATGGGATATGTCCCAAGAACACAATCCTATCTGTTTTGTGTTGTCACAATTAGATGGTACTTTTAGGGAAGGGGTGACAGTCAGTAGTCAGAAGGTTCTGAGTTTTGAAAGTATTTTTCCCTTCTTTGTAACTATGCTCAACATAACTAACTTTCTTTTCTTCTTCCTGTCCTCAACTTCTCCTTCTTGTATTCTTTCATTCCTTGCTTCATTCATTTGTTCATTTGTTCCTTCTGTCTTTCTCTCCCTCCTTCCGTCCCTCTTTCCCTTCTCTCTTTGTGTCTCTGTTTCTGTCTCTCTGTCTGTCTCTGTCTCTCTGTCTGTCTCTCTGTCTGTGTCTCTCTGTCTCTCTCTCTCTGTCTCTCTGTCTCTGTCTCTCTCTCTCTGTCTTTCTGTCTCTCTGTCTCTCTCTCTCTGTCTTTCTGTCTCTGCTCTCTCTCTGTCTTCTTCTCTCTCTCTCTCTCTCTCTCTCTCTCTCTCTCTCCTCTCTCTCTCTTTCTCTCTCTCTCTTTCCTCCACCTCCTTTCTCTTTCTTCTTCCAGCAAAGGCTGTTCTCAAATTGACTATACAGCTTAGGATGTCTTTGAGCTTCCTATCTTGCTGTTTCTACCTTTTGAGTCCTGGGATCACAGGTGTGCTCCACCACATTGTGGTTTATGCAGTGCTGTCTGCATGGCTTCATGCATGCTAGATAAGCACTGTACACACTGAGTTATGTCCCCAGCCCCCAAATAAGTAATATTATAAAATTAGAAGTTAAAAAAAGAATTTCATAAGACAGAATGTTGGGTGTTTTCATAGAATTGTAAATAATATTCTAAAGAATGGAGTCATAACCAGAACAAATTCTCCTGGGAGGACTGGGATGGTGTTCGGTAGAGCTGTTCAAGTGGACTGAGATAGGTTAGAGGACCTATGCAACTGAAATGGGAGGACCTGTGTAGCTGAGATGCGAGGACCTGTGCAGTTGAGGTGGGAGGACCTGTGCAGCTGAGGTGGGAGGACCTGGGCAGCTGAGATGAGAGAACCAGTGCAGCTGAGATGGGAGGACCTGGGCAGCTGAGATGGGAGGACCTGGGCAGCTGAGGTTGGAGGATCTGGGCAGCTGAGATGGGAGGACCTGGGCAGCTGAGATGGAAGGACCTGGGCAGCTGAGATGGGAGGACCTGGGCAGTTGAGATGGAAGGACCTGGGCAGCTGAGATGGGAGGACCTGTGAAACTGAGATTGGAAGACCTAGGCAGCTGAGATGGGAGGACCTGGGCAGCTGAGGTGGGAGGACCTGGGTAGCTGAGATGGGAGGATCTGGGCAGTTAAAGTGGGAGGTCCTGGCTGGCTGAGGAGAGAGGAGATTTTTTCACAGGTACATTACTGTGGGGAAAGTACCCCCAAGTCAGGGAGGCAGGGAATCAAGTTTAGTCAAGAAGCTTCAATCAGAGAGGAAAAGCAACTGAATGACGAGTTCACAGCAAAGGTGGAAATCCTCTAGAATCATACAAAGAAGGTTCATCAAATAGTTCTCTAAAAATAACTCTGTGGACTGAACCACAATCAATGAGCACACACTTTCTGGATCTAGGTCCCCTGCACATATTAGCAGATGTGCCACTTGGTCTTCATGTGGGTCCTCCAACAACTAGAGCGGGGGCTGTCCCTGACTCTGTTGCCTGCCTGTGGATCCCGTTCCCCTAACTGGGCTGCCTTGTCTGACCTCAGTGGGAGAGGAGGAGCCTAGTCCTGCAGTGACTTGATGTGCCAGGGTGGGTTGGTACTTAAGGGGTTTGAGGGAGGGGTTGTGTGAGGGGTGACTGGGAGGAGGGGGGCTACAATTGGTATTTAAAGTGAATAAATAGATTTATGGAAAAAATAACTGTGGAAGGAAATATGGTGTTTTCTGGAAGTGAGCAGGTATATAGTGTAAGTACATATAGGCATCAATTCATGTGCAGTACGTACATTCATCCTTTTGACACTTTATAAAATAGGTATTACTGTTATTCTTATTTATATGTAGAGAAGGGGAGACACTACAATGTTAAGAAGCACATCCAGGGCCATGGACTAATAAGCTTAGTACTTCCTCTTTATGTACATGGTTCAAAATTCCAGAAATAATATGTCAGCTGGAAGTTGTGTATCGAGATCCCTGGCGGCAGCTCTGCACTGAACCTCACAAAACCTGGCAGAAGTGGGGCACCCAGAAGCTCTGACCCAGGCAGTATCTCTGGTAAGGAGACAGCAACACCCACCCCAAACAGGGAGTAACTGGGACCCACTGAGACCCAGGGATTTACTCCTGGCCCGGAGCACCGGCTCCTTCCGGTCTGGGTCAGAGCTCCCAGCAGATCCCAGGCGGGAGCTCTACACCAAATCCCACAGAACCCAGGGGAAGCAGGGCTCCTAGGAACTCTAACCCAAGCAGCTTCCTTCGCAAGGAGGCAGCAACACTTGCCCCAAACCGGGAGTAACTGGGACCCACCGGGACCCAGGTACTCACTCCTGGCCCCAGCACTGGTTCCCTCCTGTTTGGACCTGAGCGCGCAGCAGATCTCGGGCAGCAATCCTGCACCCAATCTCACAGAACCCAGAGGAAGCGTGGCTCCCAGGAGCTCTAACTCGAGCAGCTTCTTAAGCAAGGAGGCAGCAACACCTGCCCCAAACAGGGAGTAACCAGGTCCCACAGGGATCCAGGAACTCACTCCTGGCCCAGAGCACTGATTCCTTCCGGTCCGGACCAAAGCACTGAGCAGATCCTGGGCCCTAGCTCTAATCTCAGCAGCGACACCCAACCTAAACAGTTCTGACACAACCAAGAGAACAGGAAAGACAGGTTCCAGCCAGAGACAGCACAGGTAGCACCAAGGAGAACCAGATGGCAAAAGGCAAGCGCAAGAATACAAGGACCAGCAACCCGGAACACATGTCATCATCAGAACCTAGTTCTCCCACATTAAGTCCTGAACTCCCCATATCACCAGGAAAGCAAGAGTCAGACCTAAAATCACTTTTAATGATGATGATGGAGGACTTTAAGAAGGACATAAATAACATTCTCAAAGAATCCGAGGAGAACACAGGTAAACAGGTAAAAGCCCTTAAAGAATCACAAGAGAACACAACCAAACAGGTGAAGGATTTATACAAAACCATCCAGGACATAAAAATGGAAATAGAAACAATAAAGAAATCACAAAGGGAGACTACTCTGGAGATAGAAAACCTAAGAAAGAAATCAGGAGTCACAGACACAAGCATTACCAACAGAATACAAGAGATAGAAGAGAGAATCTCAGGTGCAGAAGATACCATAGAAAATATTGACACAACTGTCAAGGAAAACGAAAAATGCAAAAAACTCTTAACACAAAACATCCAGGAAATCCAGGACACAATGAGAAGACCAAACCTAAGGATAATAGGTATAGAAGAGAGTGAAGATTCACAACTTAAAGGGCCAGTAAATATCTTCAACAAAATCATAGAAGAAAACTTCCCTAACCTAAGGAACGAGATGCCCATAATCATTCAAGAAGCCTTCAGAACACCAAATAGACTAGACCAGAAAAGAAATACCTCCCATCACATAATAATCAAAACACAAAATGCACAAAACAAAGAAAGAATTTTAAAAGCAGTAAGAGAAAAAGGCCAAGTAACATATAAAGGCAGACCTATCAGAATTACACCAGACTTCTCACCAGAGACTATGAAAGCCAGAAGATCCTGGTCAGATGTCATGCAGACCCTAAGAGAACACAAATGCCAGCCCAGGCTACTATACCCAGCAAAACTCTCTATTACCATAGATGGAGAAACCAAGATATTCCATGACAAAGCCAAATTTACACAATATCTTTCCACAAACCCAGCACTACAAAGAATAATAGCAGGAAAGACCCATTACAAGGAGAGCAATAATACCCTAGAAAGATCAAGAAAGTAATCCACCTCCAACAAACCCAAAAGAAGATAGCCACACAAACAATGCCTCCCCTTTTAGCAAAAATAACAGGAAGCAACAGTCTCCTCTCCTTAATATCTCTTAATGTCAATGGACTCAATTCCCCAATAAAAAGACATAGACTAACAGACTGGATATGCAAACAGGATCCGACATTTTGCTGCATACAGGAAACCCACCTCAGTGACAAGGACAGACACTACCTTAGAGTAAAAGGCTGGAAAACAATTTTTTTTTTTTAATTTTTATTTTCAGCAAATCAAAAAAATTTAAAAAGCATTCAAACAGAATAAAATGAAAATAAACAAACAAGCAAAGTACCAAGGGTCAGATATACTTATACAAGAATTCTATAGGGCCTTCAAACAAGCAACACTTTTTGAGTTATGTTTAAAAAAATTCAGAACCACAATAAGCTCCTTCACAAAGCAAATAATATTGAAATAGTGAAATCAAGTGTAGACCCAACAAAAATATATAAATTATAGTCCAATATCCCTCATGAATATACATACAAAAATTCTCATTGAAGTAGTTGCAAACTGAATACAAGAGATATAAAAAAAATAATATTCCATGAATAACTGAACAACTGTTTTTATTTTGAAGACCGTACTCCATATACAGGCTGCATGTTTTGGGATAGCCCCCACTCCAGATGTTTGAGACCTACATGAAAACCAAGCTGCACATTTACAACATATGTGCAGGGAGGCCTAGGTTCAGCCCATGGAGGTAGATCTGTGTAGACTAGGTATGCTCCACGGTTGGTGATTCAGTCTCTGAGAGCTCCAAGGGTTCAGGTTCATTTACTCTGTTGATCTTCCTGTGCAGTTCCTATCTCCTTAGGGCCCACAATCCTTCCACCTATTCTTCTTTAAGAGTCCTCAAGCTCCATCCACTGTTTGGCTCTGGATGTCTGTATCTGTCTGAGTCAGCTGCTGGTTAGAGCCTCTCAGAGGACAGCTTGCCGGTCTGTTCTCAGGCTGGAGGTTTAGCTCCTGGGAGCTCTGGTTGAATCTTTTGATACTCGTTCTAAAAGGACAAAAAGACCCAAACTTTGGTCTTCCCCCTTCTTCTTGAGGAAAACAATTTTTCAAGCAAATGGTCCTAGGAAACAAGCTGGAGTAGCCATTCTAATATCGAATAAAATTGACTTTCAACTTAAAGATATAAAAAAGGATAAGGAAGGTCATTTCATATTTGTCAAAGGAAAAGTCAACCAACATGAACTCTCAATTCTGAACATCTATGCCCCAAATGCAAGAGCACCCACTTTCATAAAAGAAGCCTTACTAAAGCTCAAAGCACATATTGCACGTCACACAATAATTGTGGGAGACTTCAATACCCCACTCTCAGCACTGGACAGATCAGGGAAACGGAAACTAGACAGAAGTACAGTGAAACTAACAGAAGTTTTAAAGTTTTAAACCAAATGGAAGTTGTGTATCCTTTTCAGTGGGGCAAGGAGATCCTACCTCATCATACTCGGTGCTGTCTGGCATGTGTTCCACTCCACTGTCTAGCATATTCATGCGCTATACAATAGCTTCCCATTAATCATTCCGAGGTATGCGATCGGCTGTTAATGCCTCGTGACATCTTATTGCCTCCATTGGAGTAATACTTACTATTCTTAGGAATGACCCCATGAACTGAAAGCAGTAGTGCTTACAATTCAGGTGTTCCAGAGAAGCCTCAATGTGCTTTCTGAAATGAGAACTGAAAGTTCTTCAAATGTGTAGTTCATTTTATACTGTTTGCTATTTCAAGTGTCAACTCAGGTCTTGAAATGTATCTTGTGAATAGGGTTAATAGCTATAGTAACTTGAACTTTAGGAACTTGGCTGTATGATCCATCTCTTCAGTTAGTGTAGTATGTAAACCCTGGTGACACTGTGAGGTATTGGGGAGCTATGGAAGGTTTCTGGACATCAGAGTGACAAGATCAAAGAGTCTTCTTCCCAACACCTTACCTTTAATGTTAGGATTTTATCACATACCAGTTGGGAAGATACAGCTAGTCAGAGCATGTAAAAGTAACTTTTATTCACCAGATGTAATTGTCATCTAGGAGGCTCACTGCTGAACAAGCTCACCCTTCCTAGTTCTTTCTGAACTCTGGCTGGCTGGCTCAATTCAGCTGTTCTGGCTCAAAACTCCTCTCTGAGCCAACTGATTCAAACTGGCTTCTCTTGGTTTTTCACTGAAAAACTGCCTTTGAATTCCATGAACTGAACTGCACTGACTGCATAAACTGAACGGAACTGAATGGAACTGAATGGAACTGAATGGAATTCCATGAACTCAATTGAACTTAACTGAACTCAACTGCATTGCCTGAACTCAACTGAACAGCACTCACTGAACTGCCCTCCATACTGACTCACTCTGTGCTGCTCTTAAAGTAGCTTGTCTTTCTAGTCTGTTCTTGTGAGAGTTGAACATATCCTGTCTCTGACTCATTTGTCTTTAATTTTGTCCTTCAGTTACAGGTCACTTTCAAACATGGTTGCTTCCTTCTACAAACTAACTTTACCTTCATTGTTTGGGATTGAAGGTGTGTACCAAGGGCACATTTGTATTCCAGCCAGAGGGATTTAAGGTGTGTCATTCCATCACACAGACCTAGAAGGTGTTTGGTTGTGATCCCTTGCAAGAGTAGTCATGTTGCTGGATTGAAATTTCTCTACATGAGCACATCTGTTCTATGCAGAGAGATGGGACTAGAGCAGTAACAGCTAACAGCTGACGGCTAACAGTCAGGAGGCACAGCATGGTTTATTGTCCTGTTTTTTACTTTTTGTATGGGTTTTAACTTTTCAAAATAAGAAAATGAACCATGGAAATCACTTGAAGGAAACATTCTTTTCTGTCTGCTTTTCAAGTCCCCTTCCTTCCTTCCTGTGATAATTCCATGAAGAGAATGTTTGCCCATTGTGTAGAGTTTAGCTTTGAGCTCAGACTCACTCTGCTTCCCAGCGGGTGATCTGAACATCACAGTGAGGAGGTTACATTTTTAGGCTCTAGTTTCATTTGTCTATAATCTTTGATTACTATATGAAGTGACAGCAAGGGACCTCAGGACCATTTTGGTTCTTGTTATTCTCTGCAGCTGCAAGAATGGGTTCCAGAGGGCCAATGAAGAAAAGTGGTAAAGGCATGATGCATTCTTCATGGTTCAGGGGAAGGCTAGAAACATCTCTGGAATGAATATGAGAGAAATACCTTGAGACTTCTCCATGTGGGTCTGCTAAAGTCATCATGTCACACTGTTTTACAGGGTTTGGTCTTCCTCTGTTGTTGGTAGGTTTTGGCAGCTCTGGCATCATAGTTATGCACTGAGAACAACTCTCAAGAAAGGATGCCTTCTTCAGTCATTACACACCAAAGATGGAGGAGCGGGAGGATTAGTTTTTCATACATTTTATGTCTCTACAGATGGGTAGCACTTGACCTACAAGTTATGGTTGTCTCTGCTCATTTGAAAACTCAACAGATCGGTAAATAGAATTTGATTCCACAATCATCCAGTGAAGGAGGAGAGAATGTGGCACTGTTAAATTCTCTGCTCAATGGAGTTTTTACATAAAAAATTAAAGATATTCATAATGATGACCTTATTGAGTATCTTTTGTGTGCTTTCATTTAATAAAGTAAGTTAACATTGCTAGTGTTTCTTCCGACAATACTTTGTGGTGGTCTGAAATAAAATGGCCTTCCCTATGGAGGCTCACATATTTAAATGCTTAGGTTCCAGTTGATGAGACTGTGTAGGAAAGATATATTGGAGTAGATGTGTCACTGGGAGTAGGCTTTGAGGTTTCTAAAGACCCATTCCAAGCCCAGTCTTTCTCTCCCCTCTTTCTCTTCTTCCTCCTTTTTCTTTTCTTTTTCTGCCTCTGTCTCTCTCTCTCTGTCTGTCTCTCTGTCTGTCTGTCTCTGTCTCTCTCTGTCTCTGTCTCTCTCTGTCTGTCTCTCTCTCTCTCTTTCTCTCTCTCTGCTGGCTGCCAGCAGATCAGGATGTAAAGCTCCCAGCTACTGCTCCAACACCATGACTGTCTGCTTCCTGCCATGATGGTTATAGACTAAGTCTCTAAAATTGTAAGCAAACCCCCAGTTAAATGCTTTCTTTTATGAGAGTTGTCTTGGCCATGGTGTGTCCACAGCAATAGAATAGTAACTAACATACTGTAATGATCCTATTGTCCTCTTTGTGTGTTTTACATGCATGCGCTCTATGTGTATTCATTGTGTTGTATATGTATTGTTTGTATGTTATGCTCTTTCTTTCAACAACTTATGTATGTATTTTTGTTCTATATATTTGTGTATTAATTTTGTTATTATGTGTGTTGTGTGTGGTACATGCACAAGAGTGTGGGGGTTGCATACTTGTGCACAGGCTTTTGGAGGCTTAAGGAGGATGTTGACAATCTTTCTGTATAGTGCTCTGGTGTATAACAGGATTTCCCATTGTACCAGAAACAGATCATTTAGGCTAGACTGGTTGGTCAGACGATTCTATGCATCTACCCCCATTGCTGAGGTTTCAGGCATGTGCAGCAGTCCAGGCTTCATACCTAAACTCCAGAGATTTGAACTCAGGTCCTCACGCTTATACTTTTACTCACTGAACCACCTCCCAGCTCCATTTTTTTTTTCAAATGTAGGGGATGGATACCTCACTTTACATTTTCTTGAGCTTAAGAACTTGTTTAAGGATTTCAGTCTGCTAGAGGTCTCTGGCTTCCAATTTCTCATCTCCCTCAGAGCAATGACACAGCACACTGAAGATTAACGATGGCTTGGAGGGAGCTAGGATACAGACCGTATTCCATGTCATTGAACAGCTATGTGTGGAGCAGCACCGTGCACCGGGCGCTCTGCCAGTACAGATAAAATGACAAGAGGTGGCATTCTGGAGAATCTATTTGGTGACTCTCAGTGACACAAGAACATGTGGTTGGAGGAAGATCCTGCTGTGACTGCCTTCGTGGATGGATGTCACTACTCGCTTTTTACGTGAAGTCTGTGGACAGAAAGCACCATCCGATTCCATCTTGCATTGTTTCAGCTTTGTCATACACAATTTATTGGGTGAAATGAGTTCCAGATGCTTAGGCAAACTGTTCCAGAACTACCTTCTTTCTGCCTCTTATTTAACATGTTGGGATTTGGTGGCTGTACTTAAGGTCAACAAATGCTTGCTGTTCATGACTTTTATGCCTTCTTCTTTAGGGTGTATGTGCATGTGCTTGCGTGGGCGTGCACATGTGCACGTGCGGGCACACACACACACACACACACAGATGCATGAGTGCGTGCGTGTGCACACACACACAATTACCTTCAGCTATTAAAAATAACTACGAAAATTTTGGCCTTTTTGTAATTAATTTTAAAAATTTAAAAACTTGCATAAAGACTATGTGGTGCCTTCACAGTTGCATACGTGTTTCGTTTTGGGTGATGTTTGTCTCTCATTTCCTCCCCTGTTGCTTTCTACTTCCCTCATGTACCTCGTCTCTCCAGTGGTTTCCCTTCTACTCCCATGTCACATGTATTCTATTATGCCTTCCTCCTCTCCCTTTCTACAGGGCCTTGTTTTCTTTACTTCTTTCCAATTACATGACTTATACCCTGCACATGTACTTATGACCCATACAAAAATTAAAATACATCCTTTTCAGTCCATCACCATTTCCTCGTCAAACTTGCTTGAAAAGCATCCACAGTCCCAGGTACTCATTTTTCCACCCAGCTTGCTATGGAAGAGAATTGGTGAACTTAGCCCTTAGGAAGGTGAGCAACTATTTCTCTGTAAACTGATAAATGGAGCTTTATAATCATTACCAAGTGCAGCTCCAGCATGTGAACATAACATAAGTGACATATTTATTTTAATGTAGATGGATTAATCCAGATCTGGCTATTATGAACATTATTGAGAAAAATATTTCTGTAAACCATGATCACCAGATATGTATGTGTTTATCTCTGCAAAGCTGTAACTCAATCTTCAGGGCTAATTGAAGGTGTATGCAGATGGGTGAGTGCATTCTAATGAGTGATCACAGAGATCTGGCTTCCCCACTGTTAACCTTTCCTCTGGGATTTAAAATTACTGATCACTTAAGTTTCAATAACATTGATCTTCTTAGTTTCTTCTATTGCTCATGCACACGAAGTATAGATGTAAATTGTATTTTCATTAAATTTACTCTGTCATCAATTGACCAACGTAACTTAATGATTCTCCATTATTTCTTCCTTGACTCTGTGCCATGTGTAGGAATACCCCTATTTCTCATTAAGGAAATCTTCCTGAACAGGTTTTCAAGACAGCTTTCCTCTGCGGCATTTGATCTGGTCTGGAGCCAGCAATTCTTGAGAGTTTTGCTACCTACCCTCATGTTTTATACCCATCTTCCATCTCCATTCCTTCACATGTTTATTTCAAGCCAATAACCTCAAAATAGAGGAATATGGTTTGAACAATTACTTTCACACGTTAAGTTTATGCTACTTTCTATGTTCCCTTTCCTTGGAACATACTCGACAATGTGCCATTATTTAATCCCTAATTGAAGATCTCTTTCCCTCGTTCACTACAATATCAGCATAGAAATGAGATTTTTTGGATCTAAAAAATTTTCACATACTCATTATCCTTTCCTTAGATCAGATTTAGATAACAGTTAGACAGGGTTTGATAACAGTAAACAATTTATGTATTAGCTAGTATTGTCATTATTAATATTATCATGATCACCATCATCCCATTCCTCAGTAATTCAGTACCTCATTTTATATTGAGGCAATTCACCATATCTTATTGTCTATATCATATACAATTCTAGCTCGCATGCGAGTGCGCGCGTGCACACACACACACACCGGGCACAATTGACATATGTATCTTAAAGTGGATAACTAGCCCAATCCAGATATTGGCTTTTATGAACACTGTTGGTAAAAATGTCTCTGCGCTTGTCTCATTGCATAAGGATTAGTGCTGACTTAGATCTGTGGGCATCTTCCCAACAGTAGAATTTCAGGACAGAAATTAAATGTTCATTCCACGTTGCTAGTACCTATAAGGCTGAGTGATTTCTGACAATAATGGCACTGGTTATTCTCCTCTCTAGACTACATGACTGTTGCTCCTTGTTTTTACCAGCCCATGGCATTATTTTAGCAAATTTGTGGTAGGAAATACTATCTCCTTCTGGTTTTAATTTCATTTCTTTGATTAAGAGTGAGGTTGACTCATGGCAGTTGCTTACATATGCTGGATATTAATCCCCACTTGGTCACTGTCCTGCTCTGCATGTTTATATTCTCCTAAAATTTATATGTTGAAACTCTTACCCTAATACAGCGGAAGCAGGAGATCCCAATGTAATTTGATTAGGGAGGGTCATGACTGTGGGGCTCCCAGCAGTGGATGTAAACCCTTAGAGAGTGAGGGCAGTGATTGTTTGTTTCAACCAAACAACAAGAAGGCAACTGTCTACTAATGAGAGAGAGAGAGAGAGAGAGAGAGAGAGAGAGAGAGAGAGAGAGAAAGAGAGAGAGACAGAGACAGAGACAGAGAGACAGAGAGAGTCAGAGAGAGAGAGAGATGGGGGACAGGGAGAGAGAGAGAGAGAGAAGGCAGGGAGGGAGGGATGGAGGGAGAGAGAGAAAAAACTCTAAACCTAGAATCTGCCAGCACTGGGCATTTTCCTGGTGCTGACACTCTGTCATAGCAACCCAAGATGACTAATACCATCACTTAAGTTACAATTGACCTTTTGCAGTTTGTGGCTTGTTTTTATACTGCTTGTTATAGTGCTTGTGTTGTTTTTGGATAAAGAGTTCTTAATTTTAATGTGGTTGACTATCTAACTTTTCCTTTATGGCTAATGTGGTGGTCAATATGACTGCATATATCCGAACTTTTGGTCAATAACTACTTTGGGTGTGTCTGTGAGAGACTTTCTGAATGATATCACATTTGAATGCATAGACTGAAAGAATCCCATGAAGCCAACTGAGGGTCAGATGGAGTTGAGAGCCTGATCTTCCTTCGAGTAGCCTGTGCTTCCTACTACCTGACTACAGTGAGAAGAGACTCTAGTTATTCTGGCCTTTGAACTGAACAAAAACATGGTATGTTAGCTGGGACTTTCTAGAGCTACATCATGATCACAGAAGAGGAAAAGTTCTTCTGCTCTACAGAGGCAGCAACAGTGACACAGAAGCCTTCAGTTCAAGGATAAAAGCCCATAAATATTAAGTGGGTGTCTTAGTTAGTGTTACTATTGCCATGATAAAACACCATGACCAAAACAATTTAAGAATGGAAAGAGTTTATTTGACTTGTACTTCTATATCGGTGTTCATCACTGAAGGAAGTCAAAACTGGAACTCACACAGGGCAGGAACCTGGAGACAGGAACTGATGCAGAGAAGTGCTGCTTACTGGCTTGATCCCCATGACTGGTTTTTTCAGTCTGTTTCCTTGTGAAACCTAGGACCACCAATGCAAGGATGGCACCACTCAGAATGAGTGAACCTTCCCCATCGATCACTAATTAAGAAAATGCCCTACAGGTTTCCTCCAGCCAAATCTTATGGAGGCATTTTTAAAATTGAGGTTCCCGCCTCTCAAGTGACTTTAGCTTGTGTCAAGTTGACATAAATCTATCCAGCACAGAAGGTCACTGGACAAGTTCCAGAAGCTCACAGTAGAACCTAGAATTCAAGGGAAATAGTATTAGAAAACATGCTTACTCATCAAAGAAGAACTGAGCATGGAAAAAGAGGAGGAAGAGGAAAAAGAGGTGAGGAGGAGAAGGAAGAGGAAGAAGAGAGGAGGAAATGGAGAAGAGAGGAAGGAGATGAGAGGAAGAGGAGAGGAAGAGGAGGATAAAGAGGAGAAAGAGGAGGAGGAGAAGAGGAAGAGGAGGAAGAGGAGGAAGAGGAGGAAGAGGAGGAAGAGGAGGAAGAGGAGGAAGAGGAGGAAGAGGCAGAGGATGAAGAGGAGGAGGAAGAGGAGGAAAAAGAAGGGAGGAAGAGGAAGAGGAGGAAGAGGAGGAAGAGGAGGAAGAGGAGGAAGAGGAGGAAGAGGAGGAAGAGGAGGAAGAGGAGGAAGAGGAGGAAGAGGAGGAAGAGGAGGAAGAGGAGGAAGAGGCAGAGGATGAAGAGGAGGAGGAGGAGGAAGAGGAGGAAAAAGAAGAGGAGGAAGAGGAGGAGGAGGAAAAAGAAGGGAGACCTTATCTTCTTTTTCTGCTTTCTGCTCCATCTGTTGCTGCCAGAGGATGTCAGCCCACATCCTGGGGTCCGTGGATCCCAGGGCCACTTGTGTTACCACACACCATTCTTTTCTGGAAACACTCTCACAGATATAGCAACAACAGTATGATCTCAATTCTTTAGGCATTCCTCAATCCAGTCAGTATGATACCCCAAATTATTCATCATTCATAGCAAGATGCCATCTTCCTTCTTTTGCTTCTCAGGCTTTTGGCATAGAATTGGACAGCATCCTGGACTCTCTGGGTCATTGTGTAGACCTTCTGGGTGAGATGTCTTTACCACTTAGAGGCAACACCTAGGTAAATCCCTTTTTATATATACATGGATCCTCTTACTTCCCAGAAGAAATTCGTCTTGACTTTGTTTTAAAAGTCTTCTATTCCCCTAAAGTTGTATGGATCCTTTTTAGCATTGTATGAAGTCTGGCTTGAGTTCTTGCACACATTATATAGAATAAATTTCATTGCTCTCAACATAATAAGTAGTTTTTCAAGAATGTTTATTGGAAAGTCCATTCTTTCAAGACCAAACCACAGTGTGTACACTTTTATAGACTCAGTTTCACATTTTGTGATAGTTAATCGGCATTGCTATATTAACTGGATTTAGAATAAATCCACATCTCTGTAAGGGTCATTCTAGAATGATTTAATTGATTACAGAGAAGCCCCACCCTGTCTGTGGGAGACAATATCCCCATGAGCTGGGTCTCCAACTAAAGGTGAAGGTGATCTAAGCACCAGCATTCATTGCTCTCCGATGCCCAGTGAGAAAGGAAACCAGGAGCCCCACTGTTGTTAAGGAGCCACATTGCCATGCCTCCTTACTAAGTCTCCACACCTTACAAGAATGTGTTTTTGTTTCTTAAGCCTAATGTATCCTGCAAACCATGTTTTTCAGCCTACAATGAACTTGTGACCCCATGATGCATATCCCTTTGCCGTGCAAAACTCCTGGACCTGTGATTCATGATACCCCTTTTGCCTATGAGAACCTGTCTTCCCATGTGCCTTGATGAGTTTCCTCCCAACAAGATATATTCTTACACTTATCTACCCCACAGCCTCGAGCCCTGAGTCCCTAGCTCTTGGGTCCAGGTGCTAACATCCAATTATCTCAACAGCTGTTCTTCTATCAACCTCAACCCTTCCCCATAAAAGGGACCTCAATAGTTAGTGTGGGGCTGTTCTCTGAAATCCTGACATTGGAGAGAGGCAGCAGGCAGGCCAGGTCTAAATACAGCTGGCTTTAATCAGACAGTTGTGGAACTGGCTTTTTCCCTCAGGTCTAATCCTAAGGGCAGATGCAGTGTGACCAACTGCTTCAAGCTTTATCCCCATGCCTCCCCTGACAGATTGCAAAGCACCCTCAAGCTGTGAGAGATGACAAGCCCTTTCTCCCTGCTTTTGTCCCCAATAGCTACTCCTTCATTTTGGTCAGCTTGCCTACCTTGTGTTTTCCTGACAATCTGCTTTATCCTAGAAGTTCACGTGTGGCTCCTGCCCTTTACTGTTAAAGCCTTCTCAGAGTGCTTTGGCTCTTTCTGTTCTCTTATTGTTTTAAGTAACTTTAGTTAACTTAAAAAAAATTCTCTACTGGGACTAAAACCCAGTGAGTAGTGTATGTTAGGAAAGGCCTGTAAAGTCTACAGTGCTCAGTTCCACCAAACCAAACCATCTATGTGTCGAGGACAGACTAGTAATGACCTCCTCCCTCCCCACTGATGGGTCCCAACCTAGATTCCCCCACATAAACACAGAGATAAAAATTTAAATTCTAGAATCCCAGTAGTACAGAAAACATGCAGTTATTCTTCTGAGTTCGGATTACTTCATTTAATAAAATTATTTCCAGGTTCTCCCTTTTTTCCTGAAAATGTTATAATTTTATTTTTGTTTTGTGGTTGACTAAAACTTCATTGTGCTATGTATCATTTTTTTTAAAAACAAAATCTATTCATTTGCTAGCAAAAATGCAAGTTGGTTCTGTTTATTAGCTATTGTGAATAGTGAAAAAGTGAACATAGCTGTGTTAATATCTGCACAAGACTTCCTTACTTGAGACTGCAGTGCAACAATCTTAGCACTACACAGAGGGTCTACAATTCAGGGCTAGCCTTGGCTAGATAGTGAATTATAAGCCAATGTGAACCACAAAAAGGAGAGTTTTCCATAAAATAAAATAAAATAAAATAAAATAAAATAAAATAAAATAATATAAAATATCGTGAATTACATTTTTAAAAAGTTTCACACAGGAACCAAGATAGAGGCAAACATTTCTGAAATCAGATTGTGAGTATTTATTTTTCCAAACTGTTAGGAGAAATCTCAATGAACTTTATAGAAAAATCTGAACAGCTGTTCTACATTTTATATGCTCAAAATGTACTCTTGCTTTTTGGTTTTTGTGCCTGGCTATTTGTTGCTGACTTGTTTTTAGCCTGATGAGAATTTTCTGTCCTTTGTTATAAATGATGTCTTGTGTTAAATGGAAGGAACTTTCACCCATTTTTTTTGCCTTAAAATATTGTTCCTGTTTCTGTCACCTGTTTCCTTCTGAGAACCCAGTCACGTGTGTGCTAAGGCTTTGGTTAATGTGTCGTGAGCCCCTGAGACTCCGGTCAGTGTTTGTTTACAGTCTTGCCCCATTTATGTTTTTAAGACTGTAATTCCGATGGACTCACAGTTATATACTCCCTGTCTTCTTCATTATTCTTGAGACCACTTTGTGCATGATTTAACTCAGACTTGGGTTTTACAATTTCCATTTCTGCTTTTCTGTATTTTTTAGTTTTCTGGTGAGACCTCTATTATTTTTATTTTTTAGAGTTTGATTTCTTTTGCCTCATTAAGACAGTTACAGCAGCTACTTGGGGACACCGTTCACTGATTCTAGTCTGGATTCTGCGTCTCAGTCTACACTGACTGCCCTCCCCCCCATGATGAGACACATTTTCCTATTTGAAATAATTTTGTATCATATCCTGGACATTGTGGATATTATGATGTGATTGTTGATTTTCTTATGTTTCATCAAAGGACGCTGATGTTTTTCTTTTAGTAAGCAACGCGTCTCGGAAGCTAAAATTGTGTGCTGTGTTTTCAGAAGCTGATAAAGTATCGTTTCAGGCTTTCCTGCCTGGCTGGAAATGTGTACATTTTCCCTTGTGGATCTATAGAAAAGCTGTATGTTTGGACAGAATTTGAGGCTCCACGTCTCTCTTTCTTCTCAGCTTTTTACATTTCATTTTCCAGAGCGCCATCTTGCCCTTGGCTCTTTGTTTTTTCTTCACGTTTTGTTGTGTAGATTCTCACAGTTCAGCAGCTGAAACACTGTAGTCTGCACAGAGGCTCAATGCAAGGGGGAACAGAAAGCGCTCTTACTCTGCTCCTGTCTCTCTGTCTCTCTGTCTCTCTGTCTCTCTGTCTCGGTCTCTCTGACTCTGTCTCTGTCCCCCCAACCCCATCTCTCTAAGACACATTATGCACAGGTAAAAAGGGGATAAAAAGCTAACATTTTCCATCTAGTTTCAACTTTGCCATGGTTTATTTTTTGGTTTTCTCCATCTTGTGGTAGATAGGTGAGTTGCACAAGAACCATCTTTGCATTTCAGAAGAAGCCCACCTGTGTTACTCCTTTAAGGCAGTGCCCGTGAATGTTCCATCGACCCGATGCCTATGGGCAATCTTTTCTTTCCCTTCTGTTTGCTTAGAATGTCTAAGAGTCTGCAATAGGGTCAACTGGTTAACAACTTATATGGAAGTAGAACTTCCTAAGAATCCCTTTTTGGTTGTGTCTAATTAATCTATATAGCTGCTAGTTTTAATTTCAAATACAGTGTGACTGTCAACTTGAATCATTTAGGCAACAGGCCCCCATGACCATTTGAGCAGGATTATTTAGATTTTATCAGCCCTTTGGGATTGCTGTGAGAGATGTCATAGCTGGGTTTATTGAGGTTGGAAGAACCACCCTAAGGGGGGGGTGTCATCATCCCTTATTCATGGTTTGGACTATATAAAACCTGGGGAGCAGCTGAATACAAACTCTCACACTCTTTTCTTCTTGTTTTTATAGATTTTATTTGTTTATTTTTAAAAAGAGTCTCAATGCATAGTTGGTTAGCATACAACTCACAATGTAGACTGGGTTGACTTTGAACTCGCAGAGATGCCCCTGTCTCTGCCTCCTGAGTGCTGGGATTAATGCTGTCTGCTGTCATGCTTGACTTGACTGTGGTTATAATGTGAACTGTTGCTTCAGTCTCTTGCTGTCTTGGCTGCCTAGATGTGGTGTACTTCACCCTTGAATTGTGAATTGAAATACATTTGTTTCTCCTCAGTTGCTTCTATCAGGTATTTTTAATTATTGTAGTAACATAGAAATTCCATTTGTTTCAATATTGTAATTTTTTCCATATATATATATGCATATGAGTGCTCTATTTGCATGTATTCCTGCATGACAGAAGAGGATATCATATCTCATTACAGATGGTTGTGAACCACCATGTGGTTGCCCTTGAACTCAGGACCTCTGGAAGAGCAGTCAGTGGTCTTAACCAGTGAGCCGTCTCTCCAGCTAATATTACTTTTAGTTTTTTTAATCAAATATTCTATAATTTATCAAAAACTATTTAAATAAAATAAATGGGTTATAGAACCTTGAATGTCAAGTATAAACCAAATTATGGGGTAAGGTACTATGTTCAATATTAAATAAAAACTGCCCAAAGACATTTGAGTAGAATTCTAATATTATTGACTGGATTTAGTCTCCTGAAAGATTTGTAAAACAATATTTTCTGGGGAAATCCGTGGACAAGGCATTGGAAATATGGTTTATCCAAAACTGGGACATTTGTTAAATATGTGGTATGAGTCAGGGGTGTTGGCCTTCTAGTAGGACTATACTTGAAGAACTGGCTTCTCAGGTTTTTCCTTTTACAATTGCATTGGCTAGGTTTCAGCTCTGAGAAGTACCTCAAAGTAGAACATTTATGTATTTATTCTTGTGGGATAAAAATGATTATTTTCAGCTGAATCACCGTCTAGACAAGCCAGATACAGATAGAAATTGAGTAGACTTACTTGATTATTGTCAGGTTAGAGTATTCAACAAAGAAGGCATCTTTCGATGGCTACGCTCAACATCTTCTTCTCCTAAAGCTCATGTGGTCAGGTTTCTTGTAGAGCAATGTCCAGCTTTGGTCCTAGGGAATATCTGTATTTCTCATTCTCTTCTTCTCTAGTTTGGGGAGGTTGCAGTTGTTTTTCTTTCCAAGACGTCTACTAGCTAAAAAAAAAAAATTCCCATTATGTATGAGTATTTTTAAAATTTCTGAAGTTCCATTCATTTAAAATAATATCTTTATTTTTAAAGATTTTTCTTGTTCCTTTTATTTATTTCATGTGCATGGGTGTTTTTCCTGCAGATATATCTGTGTACCTTGTGTATGCAGTTCCTCCAGAGGCCAGACAAGGTATTGGATCCTCTGGGACTGGACTTACAGATGGTTGTAAGCTCCCATATAAGTGCGGGGACTTGAATTTGGGTCTTCTGGAAGAGCAGCCAGTGCTCTGTCTGCTAAGACATCTGCCCAAGCATTCTGTGTTTTTCTTTTTAAAGGTTTGCTTTCTTATTTTTACTTCTGTGTATGTATGTGTCTACATTGTGAAGTTGTATATGTGTGTGCAGATGCTGGTGGGAGCCAGAAGAGGCTGTTAGATCGCCTGTAGCTGGAGTTACATGCAGCCACAAACCTCCTGGCATTGGTCCTGGGAACTGAGCTCTAGGCCTCTGCATGGGTGGATGCTCTTAACCACTGAGGCATCTCTTGAGCCCAGTATCTCCTTTCTTGGTTTTCGATATTGTTGTTGTTAAATCTTTACTCTTTGAACTTGCATGGTCTTGACTTCTTTTCTTTTTCCTGTTTGCTGCTTTATTGTGGTGGTCTCTCTCATTTGCATCAGAAGAGAAGCATATGTTCTGTTCAGTTCCCCGGGCCAGGATTTCCTGTGCTATACAGATTTCTGCTCTGTTGTGTTCTTTGACACACGTCTGGGTAACTACCTGGCCCTACACCTTGCTTCTGATCATTGAACTGCCTATTCTCCACGCTCTTTCTCTTTGCTTTGTTCCCCCACCTCTATGTTTTACCCCATCAGACATATTACATATCTTATTATTTCTTTGTTAATAGCTTCTTTTTTTACATTAAAATGCATGCCCAATGAGGGGAGAGTTTGCATGCTTCATTGAATTTTCATCACACCCTCAAATCAGTGACTGCCTGGAACATAAAAGTAGTCCACCAAACATTCTGTTATACATTCTAATAGAGACTGGATGCCTATCATATCATTGTGCTTAATTCACACAGTTAATATTAAGTAGTTATTGTTGTTATATCCATCCTTCACTTAGGAATTTGAACATTCATCCTATTGATTATATGCAGTCACAAAGCTAAACACCAAAACTGTATTTGGACGTAAGCATGCTTTAACATCAGCGACTTATTGCCAAATATTTGATTTTCATTGTTATTGTTGAAAATGATCAAGGGCTATATGACTAGTTTGTAAGACTGTGTGCTTTTTACTTTCATAGATACCCATTCAAAGTTATCAAATGGTTCAAAAGAATGCAGCTTATCAGAGTAGGGTCTGAAGTTTGACCAGAGAAGCATAAAGTATAGACATTGGGAGAAATCCAAAGGCTCTTTGATTGTATTTGTGATTATTTGAATTTGTTCCAAGGAGGAAAGGAGCTTCTTCCAAGTGTTATTTTGATAAGAGAGTTTGTCCTCATTCAAGACACAGGAGAGAGTGAAAACACCAAACCTATAAGCACGTGGGAAAAATAATGCTGAGATAATCATTAAAAGAAGCAGAGTAATGTTCCCACAAGTGGCACAGGACTGAAGCAAATGGAAAATGCGACCAAAAATAAAGTGCGGAAAGTTCCAGATACAGAGGAAGTTTGATGGATGCTGAGAGGAGCAAAGTTCTCATTTCCAGTTGAAGTACCTGGAAAAGCTGCACTTAGTAAGTGAAAGGCAAACTCCCAAGCACACACAGAGGTCTGAACATACCTCTGTGTTAAAATAAGACATCATTTTCCACCTACCTAAATGCTAACTATCATACTACATGAAGTAATGCACCAGTGAGAGCATAGATGGATAGACACTCACTCATGGTTGGTAAAATTTAAATTTAAAAATGAGCGTTTATAAGGGACATTTGATCTAATTTTTTTAAAAAAAATTAACCTTAAATTTTCTCCATTAATAATTTATGTACTTTATATCTAGAACACAGGTTCTCCCTTCCATCTCTCCTCCCAGTCCCACCCTCATAAACCCTCCCTCACTATCCTCTCTTCTCCTCAGAGAAAGGAAAGCCTCCCATGGGTACCACCCTGCCCTGGGACATCAAGTAGCAGCAGGACTAGGCATATCCTTTCCCACTGAGGCCCAACCTGGCAGTCCAGCTAAGATAAAGGGATACAAAGGCAGGCAACAAAGCCCAAGACAGCTCCCACTCCAGTTCTTAGGGGACCCATGTGAAGACCAAGCACATCTGCTACAAATGTGTAGGGGGCTTAAGTCCAGTGCCCTGCATCCTCTTTGGTTGGTGGTTCTGCCTCTGTGAGCCACCATGGGCCAAGGTTAGCTGGCTCTGCAGGTCTTGTGGTGACCTTGACACCTCTAGCTCCCTCAATTCTGTCCTGACTGTTCCCCAAGTCATGCCTGATGTTTGGTTGTGCTTGTGGTTGTGTCTGCACATACCTCTGTGAACCATGTGCATGCAGTGCCCACAAAGGCTAGACAGCGACACTGGATCCTCTGAAACTGAGTGGTTGTAAGCTACCATGTGGGTACTAGGAATTGAATCCAGGTTCTCTGGAAGAGCAACTGGTGCTCTCACAGTTGACTCAACATTAAAAAAAAAAAAATCCATCTCTCCAGCCCCTGATCTCAACATTAAAAAAAAAAAAATCTGCTCACTTATCTTTCTTCTACAAAATCATTCTAGGGAAAAGCTGAAATGCAAGCAAACATTTCTCATGTTTAAAGTTGCTTAGTAAGTGGGACCAGACAAATCAATTATGGTAAATATATAGAGGATAACAGAGTCATTAAAATGCTGATTACAGACACTTGTAATTTAAACTAGTATGTGTAGTTCGAGAAAACTTTGTGTTCTGCACTACCATTCACTAAACTAAGAGTTAGCTGGGTGTGGCTGCATACACCTTTAATTCCAGCACTCTGGGGGCAAAGGCAGGCCCGATCTACACAACCAGTTTCAGGTCATCTAGGGCAGCATAGTCTGTCTGTCTGTCTCTTTCTCTCTCCTTTTCTCTCTCTCTCTTAAAAATAGAGTTTAGGAAAAAAGTAGCAAGAAAGGAGACTGTTTACAACTGGTTGCACAATATGGAATTATACATAAACATGAAAACTATAGTATTTTCTTTAAAGGAAGAATTCACAAGAAGCAACTGTCTAAACGTTTGGAGAACTGAAAATTAATAAATCACAGACATAAGGTGATCCAGTTAAAGTTTCACCTTATGATACTTCATGATATGATAGAACAACAGAAGGATCTTTTTCTCCAAGTCTAGATTTAGGAGGGAAAAAAGAAAGAAAATGAGGTTATTAGAATCTAGGAAGAAACAAATGAATCAGGTACCTGAACCCACGAATCTGGTGCTGTTTTCCTCAGAAGACTGGCCCAAGTGCAGACCTTTGAGGGCTTGGATGAAGTTGCTAATGGTATTATCAATTAACTGAAGATTGAATTACTTTGTTATCAAGCTTTTAATAGTGCCATTCCCTGTGCCAACCTTATTCAAACCACCATATTGGTCTTGAACTCAGAAATCTGCTTGCCTCTTTCTCCTTGGATGTAAGGCATGTACTACCTTGCCTGAGCCCAAGCTTTTCATGGGCACTATGCCTCAGGACCTGGATCACAGGCGAGCTCTCCAATTCTGGATTGCAGTTCATTCCAGATATAGTCAAGTTGTCAACCAGGAATAGCCATTACAACTTCTATAAGACTCAGTCATAGCTGGGGAGGGACTGAGATTAGACATACATTCATTCATTGACCTAGAAGAAAGCAACTACTTATGTTGTTATCAACTCATGGGGACCACATGGTGAAAATCTGTAAGTCAGTAGTAGTACCTGAGAATTCTCCTTTGTTAAACAGCCAGGAAGAAGACCACAGTCTTCCAACTGCAGCCTGCTCACAGCTTGGGCAGCTGCGGAAGACAAATCTGGGCTTGAAGTCAGATGTGTGATGCTGTTGGCCCTGACATTGTTGCCTAGTTAGGCATTAAGAAAAAAAAATGCTGATGAAGATGTGAACAGAGGGACAGCCTCGTACACTTCTACTGGGAATGTAAAGTAGTTCAACTCAGCTGGCTAGTCAGTATAGAGATCTCAAAAAAAAAAAAAAAAAAAAAAAAAAAAAACCATGGCTTTCATAGGACCTAGCTCTACCACCCCTTAATATTTACCTCAAAGACTCTAAGATATCACTGAGACACTTGCATGTCAATGCTTGTTATAGCATTGTTCATAAAAGCTAAACTATGGGACCCAGTGTCTAACAACAGGGGCATGGATAAGGAAATGTGGTGTATGTACACAATGGGATTGTTTTTATAAAGAAGAAAAAAGTCATGTTGTTGGTAGGAAAATGGATGGGACTGGAGGAAATCCTATTAAGTAGACCAAGCCAGTCCAGAAAGACAAATAACATATGCTTCCTCTCCTTCATGGCTCCTAGGTTTTTATATACATACATAGAATCATGTGTGCACATAGGGCATGAACAGAGAAGTAAAACTGTCTAGGGAGTGGATGAAGGAAGCTAGTGGAAGAGAGGGTGAATGGGACAAGAATATGCACAGCATTCAATACATGCAGTATTAGAAATCAGTAAAGTCTCCATCTGATTAAAAGTGAAGAAACAGAAAGAAAGAAAAAAAGAAAGAAAGAAAGAAAGAGAAAGAGGGAGGGAGGGAGGAAGGAAAGAAGGAAGGAAGGAAGGAAGGAAGGAAGGAAGGAAGGAAGGAAGGAAGGAAGGAAAGGAAAATAAAAGACAGAAAGAAAAAAAAATACAGCCTTGTGTCACCCTCGGCAGAGAACTCATCTGAGCTCAGTAGTCTTCTGACCTTGGCAAATCTGCAACAATAAATGAGTAATGTTTAGGTTGCAGTGTTGTGGCCATTTGTTTTTTACAGTATTGGGAAACAAATACAGGCATGTTTAGAGCCGGAAGCCAATAATTATTACCTGTGCCCATAATAAATAGCACTCAAAACCAACAATTGGTATTTCAGACAAAGCTCTGAACAAAGCAGGGCAAGTCAGTGTGGTGGGGAGCTGTTTAAGGGATACTCAAACTATGAAATCCAGTGGAGCATAAACGTGGGCAGCAAGTGCCAATGCATTAGTGTTGGGACTGGGGCTCGCAGGAGCAGCGTCGTATTCAGGGGCACCCGAGAGGAAGACTGAATCTGCTACAAGCCCGGTTGGCAAAGCTGTCAGCCCTTGTGGGCAGAAGCTCTGCAGATTTGCCTGCAGGCCATCATTTTTCATTTTCCTAAAGTACAGCTGAAAATGCCGTCGGGCACCGGCATAGCAGAGGTCTCCCTCTAATGAGGTCCATGTCTCAGCAGAGTGCCGCGTGGACGTCTTCAGTTGTGGCAACCTCACTGCCCAATTTAACAGATTTTAGGAGTTAATTTGTGCTGTAAGATAAGGGGAAGAGGGAGGAGAAGGAGGAGGAGGAGGAAGAGGAGGAGGAGGAGGAGGAGGAGGAGGAGGAGGAGGAGGAGGAGGAGGAGGAGGAGGAGACTTTGGAGCATGATGCTGATTGGACTCTTGTAGCAAGAGAGAAAGGAGGGAAGGAGTTTGGACAGGTGGAGTTTAAGATTGCAGTTTAGATATTTCCATCTCCTCTTCTCTGCCATGAGGGCAGGTTTGATGGAGTCATCTCGTCTTGGACTGAATGTTACAAAGGACTGACCCTCTATATGTTACCTAGTTTTGGGTCTCTGTATTTGTTCCCATCAGCTGCAGAAGGAAGCCACTCACTGATGGCTGAGTGAGACACTAAGAGCATAGCAGAATGTCACTAGCATTTATTTTATTGCCTATCCTTTTAGCAGAACACTAGTACTTAGTTTTCTCCTAGGTCCCTGACCTATCTAGTTTCAGGTTCTTGACCACCCAAGACATGTCACACATGGGTCCCCTGTCACAGAATAGGTCTTTGGGTCAGTGTTCTACCACAGAAGTGTAAAAGCAAACTATGACACTGGAGTATCCCTAAAATTATCCATATGGAATTTACTGTGCTTTTCTTTCCAGAAAATGTCCTTAATGACAGTTAGTCCTTTGTTTTCTTTCAATGTGATTTTAAAATTCTCAAATCTGAAGCATTTGTTCCATTTGGGAACTATGACCTGTGGGAAACTTGATGCTAAGTTATTTTTCACAAATATAAAAAATAATGTCTATCTTGGCCACAGAGGTCACCTGCTCAGATCTTCTTTCAGGACAATGTGTTGCACAGATGTAGCTGCCCAGCCAGTTTTCAAGTGCTGCCTCCACACAGTCGGCTAGAATGCTCCACACATGAGGCCAGATTCACTGCACATGACTACAATCTGTAGTACAGTGGTTCTCAACCTGTGGGTCTCAAGTCCCTTATGGGCTGAATGACCCTTTCCCAGGGGTCACATATCAGATAGCCTGCATATCAGATATCCTTACAAAACTGTATTAAAGGGTCACAGCATTAGAAAAGTTGAGAACCACTGTTCTAGTAATTGAGCTATGACAGGGCTAGAGTGTAGCCATTGCTACTCAGCTCAGGACCCTCTAGGAACAGTCTTTGTCCTGAAGCTCCACTTAGCAGAGACTCTTGAATTCAAACTTCAGTTGGAAACGCCTGAAAACACCTCTTTCTTCTTTTCTCTCTTGCTGCAAGCATCAGAACAGCACCATGGTCTGAAAGCACTCAGACATATAAAGTAGAAATAATCTGAACAGGTATGCTGAATGCACAGAATCAAGGTAGAGTATGTGTATGTATGTGCATGTATTTATGTTGCTGGAGATCAAATAATCCATCGTTTTCAGACACACTATAAAAGCACCCTGCCATGGAATTATTGAGTCATATCCGATACCCAAAGTTGAATAACTTTAATGGTCTGCTGCCAGTTCAGGCACAAGTTTCAGGGGCTCTACATCCAGTGCCTGATTTCTCCTACCTAGATCACAACTAGCACAGTGTAGTCTCGTTCGCATCTGGGAAAACAGCCTTGTCACTGACTCCCTTAATTCCTATAGCCTGTTTAGAAACTATAAGTTAGAAAAGACTAAAAACAGCTCACTATGGCCCCTGGTGAGCTGTCTATGAATGTGCGTGGACATTTTCAGTCTCTGACTCATGTCTACTGGTCTACAAATGTCTGACTGCAGTGTCCATACAGCAAGAAGTAAACACGGCAATAGTTTAGCGTTATTAGCCAGCTGACTAACCTACTGTTTTTCCTAGAACAGTCAGTCTGCCATGCATGTTTTAACAAGGCAATGATTAAAAATATGACTAATTGAGCTTTGGTAGAAAATGCTCATAATGTTCTGTTCAAGGAATGAAATGACTCAGTGCTGACTTTCAGGCATTGATAAAAGCAGGGACATTGCCCTAATAATGTGCAGCCACAGCCTTTATCAAACTGTTGAGCGTGGCTGCCTGACTCTTACAGCAGTGGGGATTTTGATTAGAGTTAGGTTGATGTGTTTCCAAATTCAAGTCCCAAGACAAGGTGACATTATTTATAGGTATTTGTAATTGTGAAAATTTAAGAGTGCAGGAAAAGCAATCAGTGGCTATTGTCCAAGTTGATTGAAAGTAAACAAATTTCACATAAAACCAGCTTTCCACTCAGGTTTAGTAGAGCCAAGGCTAGCTGCGGCTGTGGGGGAGATAGTGATGTACTTGCTCGTGGAATACACAGCTCTGAAATAAAGTGGCAAAATGCAATTATTGACTTTGCTTTGGATTTCCTGTTAAGATTGAAATTATTCAAAATATTTTTCTGCCTTAAAATGTGTTTTGAAAACTGACTGTTGACATGAAAGTAACTGGTTATTCCCCACCCACCCCCACCTCCACTTTATTTTGCAACCTGGTAGAAATAGGAAGCTTCCAAAAGGAAAACAGAAGAGCATTTTTTCTTGTTCAGTGTATGTCTCCTTTCTGCATTAATCATGAAATCTAATAAAACATAAGTAGTATCCATTTTTTCAGTAAGTAGTTATTGAACTACATGTCAGCATAGTGGTAAGTGTCGGAGATTGGGTGACCAGGGAGACCTGATGAAATGCGTCTGGAGGGAGCATAAAGGTGACGAGAAGTGGCAATGAAAATATGTATAAAGTCACCTCAGCAATGTCACATGCTCTGGGGGATAAGAAATAGCCTTAAGAAAAGGCTATTTTGAAAAAAAATGAAGACATTAAGAAAGATAAGAAGACTGTAAGGTGGATTTCATGAGACGGGGCAAGCTACATATTGTTATGGGCCTAGGGGACTCTTCCAAGCCCAGTGAGGACGGCATAGAGATGCACAAATAACCTCTGCCACAGTTTATTGGCTCCCTTTTTACTGATGATAGTAAATATGATATAAAGGAATATTGTTCCGTGTGCTCATTTGATTTGGTCATGCTTAGCTTTAAGTTATTTAAATAATTCAAATGTACTTAAATGTGAAAAACTCTGTTTTAATTAGAGAAAACAGACTTTTGTGATGGTGAAATAATTTTCTCTTAATTAGAAACATTCATTTTCTGTTTCAGTTTTCAAGTAAGTCATATAAGTAATTCCATCACCTCCCTTTTTTTGGTGTGTGTGTGTGTGTGTGTGTGTGTGTGTACACTTGTGGTGCAGGTACACTTGTCTATGTGTGCACATACGGAGTCCAAAGGTTGATGTTGGGTGCTTTACTTGGTCTCAGTACATCTTTTCTAAGAATCAGTCTATCTCTCCTAAGAAGCAGTCTTACAGTTGTGAGTAGACCAGCTGGTCATTAAGCCTCATGGATCTACTTGTTTCCATTTGCCCAGTGCAACACCAAGGTTAGGGTGTGAATCACCAGGTTTTATGTGGGTGCTGGCTATCCAAACTCATGTCCTTACGCTTGGACAGCAAGCATTTTACCCACTGAACCATCTCTCCACCTCCAATCCCATTATCCTGGATAGATGCATTACAGCTAAGGCGTATAGCATGCTGATAGAGGACACTGGCTATGAGCAATTAATTTGGGAGACTAGGCAACAGTTACAAATTGAAGTTCTCCTTTTAGCAAGGTCAGACTTTCTCCAGGGAGAATGTGATGTGACTGACAAGTGGATTGTGTTTATGGTCCTAGCATCACTCTACTAGAAGCTTAGGAAGATAAAGAAGGGAAAATTTTGGTGATGATGCGTGTGAAGGTGTAGGAGACTGTTATATATGAGAAACAAGAGAGTCCAAAATAAGGGCATAGACAGGTCAATGGGACCACAGGAAAAATATGAAGTCTAAGGAAGAGAATTGAACATGTGAAATTAGAAGAGAGGCATCATGGAAACTTCAGGTCTTTGGCTTGGGGACAAAGTGAGTGGGAAAGTCATTAAGTCCTGGAATAAAGGGGACCAAAATCAGAAAAAAATATATGAACTCATTTCTGTACAGTGTTTGAAGTGTTGAACAAATCAGTCTTGAATATGGTTTGCAGGCATAGTGTTGGCTGAAAAAGACATTTGTTGAAAGAGTTGAGCAGGTACAAGAAAGGAAAGCATTCGAGTGCAGATTAGTGCTGAGGTCACAGAAGGTCAATGTATCACACCAGTCTTTCCCTGAAGACTCCAGATCCAACGTGGGACTAGAAAGCAGTCACTCGGTCTTGGAAACATTTTTACTGATAACACTCGTTGAAGAGTAGCACTTGAGTTTTTATTTAAACCATTTTGCTAACATTTCATCTCATAACTGGTTATGTTAATGGCTTTGAAAGCAGAAGTGAACGGAAGAATAAGCTAGACCTTCTGCATGAGAACAGAGGTTCTTTTTATTAACTTGCCAATGAAATACACCATTCTTATTTCCATGGGGAGGAGTGAGGAGGTGATGAGAAAAACTAGCATCATTGTTCCACCTGTAGTTCCTATACTGCAAACAATGCAAGCAGAAATGGTCTCCCGAGACCATGTATTTGAGAGGGTAGCAAAGGAAGAGGATGCAGAGCAATACAGTGCTGGTGCTGATGCTGCAGACTATGACAGCTGCTTGTGTGTACTACACACTCACTACATCCCAGGAGCAGTCTAAAGTTCTTTATAATCATCGACTTGTAGGAGTTGTCTCGAGAGGTAGGTAGGAAAAATAGGTTGAGAAGTGGAAACACAACTGAGTGGCAAAATCCATATCTGAATTGAGAGAGTATTTTTCAAAAATTGACTCTGGAAAAATAATACTGCAAGAAGGAAGATGTGAAGATAACATATATATTTGTTAAAAAGTAATGTAAATATATATTTACTACAAGAGTGAAAAAGAAGCTAATGTGGTATTTAGTTAAATACTTTAAGATACACAGTCAATTGATTTATTATTATATCTTTTGGGTTTGTTTTATTATAAAGGTCTAAATATAGCAATCTCATATATGTTTCAATAGTAAATTAATTTTGCCTGGGGATATTTAATGGACTAGGTAAAAATTTATTTGCCTACAAGGAGCTAATAAATTATGTATTCCAGATGTATTGCTAATACTTGCACAGCCAATGTGAGTTGAACTGTAGTTATGAAGAGATTGCATCTTGCTTTTTCCTTAAGGAACTAAGTTGAGCTCTCTGCTTTCATTTCTTTCATGTGGGGCTAGTTATATATTATCTTCACATGTTTTCCACAGTCATATTTGGAAGGTGTTGTCAGTCCTGAACCTTTACAGTTTCCTGGAGACACTCTTGGTCTTCTTCCTGTCAGAAGGGATGTGAGGAAATGCATTATCCCAGAAACCAGGTTTCCTAGATATTTTTCTGCTGGGAAAAAGTAGGAAGTGGGTTAGACATTCCCATTAATTTTATAAAATACCTCTTTTAAAGAATGGTGTAGCTCAAATTACATTCTTCCACCCACTATCTAGACATTTTCACATTGAGCTGTGTGCTGGCCAAATATGTTTAAACCTTTGACTCATTGAAAGCACAGCTCTAATGTGCTCAGTGTGGTAAGATTTTCCTAAACTGTAATATAGGGTATACTCTTTCTTAAGTGCTGTCTCTCTGGGTCTGTGTGTTATAGTGTGGTTATCCTCTAATTAACAGATACTATCCATTTATAAGTAGGTATATACCACGTTTGTCCTTTTGGATCTTGGTTACCTCAGGATATTTTTTTTCTAGTTCCATCTATTTGCTGGCAAATTTCGTGATGTCATATTTTTTTTTTTTTTTTTAGCAGTTGAATAATACTCCATTATGCACAGGTACCACATTTTCTTTATCCATTCTTCAGTTGAGGGACATCTAGGTTGTTTCCAGTTTATGATTATTATGAATAAAACTGCTATGAACATAGCTGAGCAAGTTCCCTTGTGGTAGGAAGGAGCATCCTTTGAGTATATACCATTTTTTTCCTATGTTAATCCTACTGGTCCATAAGTGTGGGAGATTTTTCCATCTTCTGGTATCTTCTTCAATTTCCTTTTTTGAAAACTTAAAGTTTTGGTCATATAAATCTAAAATGACTTTTAAGGTATTTATAATTGATAGTATCTTGTGTCTCTGAAGATCTTGGTAATGATGTATACATACAAATTTTAAAATTTCAAAAATATTTTCCATTACTTGTCAGATGATAATTTGTAGACAATGACTATCTCTGACCAAATAACTGTGTACTGTCTAGGCTTTTGTAAGGGTATGTGAAAGACTGCTTATGGTTGTGGTAAGAATTTCAGGATTAAAAACTGCTTGTTCACTCATTTTATGTGGACCTCATCACTGTTCTTCCAAGCAAACAACACTTGGCTTTTATTAGATACCATTTGGTTTGTCATTAAATATAGTGTTATTGAGTGGTCACTCAATTAGTTAGTGTAATCCAAAAGCCCTCTTTGACAAATAAAAGTATACTTGTATTTACAAAGCCAGTTTGTTTCTGAATGTAAAGATCCTTAACGATGACAGTGAAAAAGTTTAAATGATTCAATGTAAACAAAGTGCTAATCACCATCACAAAATGGGGGGTTTGTTTCTGGCTCTTAATCTCTGGGGAGAATGCCCATGTGTAACTGTATACCTCTTACCTCTCATGGCCACAGTCTCTTAAGTTGCTGCTGAGGCAGAATTTCTGTAACCAGTTCAGTAGCCAAATAAACCACACTTCATCCAATGGAGAAGAAGGAGGAAGAGGTGGAGAGAGAACAGAAATGTTGCTTTAGGTTAAATACCTTTAGATGGACACATGAAAACAGAAGGAGTGGTTTATCAGGATGTAGGGAGAAAAGATAGACCAAGATGAGGATGATGATGCTGGTAGTGGTGGCGATGATGGTGATGGTGATCGTGATGGTGAGGAGGACATCCATATCTTTAGGGTTACAAAACACTGATCTCTGTAGGACATAAAACCCAAACAGAGGAATGATGAATTGGTTCTACCTTCTCCTTTCTGTGCCTATCCCTGACTTTGTAGATAGTACAGGGTAGTCTCAAATTTTCTGGTATGAGAGTCACAGACTTAGCTATGCATCTCTATCCTTTGAAATTTTAACTGGAGAAGGGAATGGATTCTGTGCTAACATTTTAACCTGTTTTCCTTAGTCTGTAGTAACAATTCTGAATCCAAAAATGATTATCCCTCCTTCTAACAGGGTGGTAAAGACAGTTTGTATTATTCAGCTTCCTTGTGTGTATTATGGTTCTCTCTCATAATCTCTATATTCTAATCCTTTGCCATAGCTTCTTAGGCTACATAAATTATTCTTCAAAGCCTGGATCTCCCAAATGAAAGCCAGGCCTTGTTTTCTAACTCTAAAGAGTACAGTTCTCTTTTGGTTCTGGGTTCTGTTCTCCCTCTAAGTGATGAATACCTCAGTCCTATCAAGGGACTACGTATTAGCAAGAATTATCAAGCAGGAAATGATTGGATGACATTTCACAGTGTGTGAATGATACTGATGGAACTCTGTGAAAAACAATATCCCTTCCATTTTACTCCCTGAATAGAAGCCAGTGACAGTCACTTCCTGATGCATATTATGTCAGTGTCTCTGCCAAACACTAAGTCTACACAACTGCCTTCATGTAGTTTTTGATGGCATACACTACATTCAAACTTGATATGTGTATCATGATTGTAATTATATATATATATATATATATATATATATATATATATTATATGTGTGTGTGTGTGTGTGTGTGTGTTGTGTGTGTGTACATACGTACATATATACATATACACATATGTATGTATATTGATTACATACCTAGAAGAATAAAATGGAGATTGAAACTTGGGTTCTGAAAATGATTAGCAAGTGTTTTATCAGTGAGCTGGACCCCGATCCCTTAGATTGGATTCATTTATGTTAACCACAGCACATAGTTAAGGCTCTTGATTCATCCTCCAAAAAGATATAGGAACATTCTTGCCTTATGTAGGTCTAATTCACTCAATGCCTATTATGACAAAATAGAATAGGTTTAAGACGTAGCAAAACACAAATCTTTGTGCTTTGTCAACTACTAGTAAAATTATTGATGCAATGCCATATAGTGAGTCAAAGAAAACTACAGAGAATTCTTTTTAATTTTCAGAAGCCTTTGTTCTCACTTCCTGGCTATGTGATTAGTGCTTACCAGTATAATTAATTCTCCTGGCAAGGAGGTAGTTCGGGCAATGACTTGTGCATCTGAGATCTACATTAGGAGAAGGGCTTTAGTAGTGAAGCGTGTGAAATCTCACATAGAGCTGGCCTTTCTTTCTGGATACACACCTGTCAGCTGTAAGCCTGGGCTTTATGCCAGTATCAGACACTGTGCTACAGGTCTGCCGGGGTCAGCCAGGGTCACTGTAAATCCACTTCCCACACATGTGCCTCTCCAGCATTTCAGCAGAGGCAAATTCTACTTCTGTTTATTCGGGGAAGGTTTTGATACTCCTGTATTGGACCTGTATCTCTCCTGGTCTTAGCTGAAGTGAAGCCACATGTCCCTTCAGAGTCACTCTGAAACCTCCAGAATTAGAACTCCAGTTCTCTGCTCCTAGGCCATCCTGGGCTTGTCTTGATAGGCTTTGATTAACTATCAGTGTTGTTTCATGTACCTTTTCTTCCTTGGCTCTTGGGCCCCATGAGAAAGGATCTCGACACTCCCAGTTTTAGTTCTCAGCATTGTAGTCAGTATCAATAGGGTTGGGAAAAAAAGGAGCTCTCCTCCACTTACTGTTAGGACGTAGCCTTTATAATATCTCACAAAATTTGCATATGGAAATTTCATTTCTCTACCAGGTTAGATGTGACTTTAGGTTGCCATTTAAGTTATTTTTATTAGCCTATAAGAATATCTTCTGACAAAGTTTAAATGATTAATAAATTAATAACCTAGCTGGATATGGTGGCACATGTCCTAGAGCTTAAGATGCTGAAGTGAGAAGATGATGAGTTCAAGGCCAACCTGAGTTACATAATGTATTCAAGGCAAGCTTGGGCTACATGGTAAAAAAAATAGTCGTAATTAATCTGAAACCAAACCAAACCACCATCACTGACAAAGGTTAGTATTAATAGTCTAAGTATCTAACCTGTGCTGTTGCCTAGTTGGAATTTGTTCTCTGATGAGTTTAACAAGCAGAAACAAAACAAAACACCAAAAAAAACTCATTTCTGTTCATATTCCTTTAGGAAGCAACAAATACAAATCTTCCTTAGTACTTGTGCCTTAATGTAACAAAAGAAGGAAGGACTTTATCCTCTGGTTCAGCACTTTACAATTATCAATAATGTAAATGACTCCTGGAAGAACATTCTGCAAGGCCTTTTGTAAGCATTTCCACTAGAATCTCATCAGTTGGCATTTCAGGGAATCACCATGACTATGGATTGTCTATTCTATTTTGCTGAATTCCCTTCTGGATGGTCATTCCCTGTGGTCCCTCATCTCCATCTTCCCCTTTTGTTCATTCCTTCCTGTCTTTTTTTCTTCCGATTCCCTTTCTCACCACCATCTGACCCATGAGCCTTCACTGACCGCATTCGTTGTAGAGTGATACGTTAGTTGCTTTGTGGCACACCTGTGCCCCACATTCACGGGCTGCTTGCAGTTTTGCTAATGTTTTCTTTTTTCTCTTTGTAAGTGATATTGTGCCCTGCCCTTTATAGGCAGCTTCATTACTTGCAGAGACCTCATCTTGGTAACTCTAGGAGACTTTTACTTCCCTGGGTATTTCTGAGCTGAATCTTCGCCAACTGCATCTTACGAAGTCAGCAGGTTTCCTCCAAATATTATCATTAAGTGTTTCCTGTGTGAAATCCTGTCCTTTCCAATGTACTTGGAAGAAGGAAATAGAAAAAATAACATAGGTATTTATATAGGATCTTTTCTTTTTACAGCCAATTGCCCTTAGACAACTTCAGTGAGAGTAAGGAGCTGATAGGAGCTGGGCAAATAGCACCGGAGATGGTTGAAGTCTTTTCCCAATGTTCCACAGGGACCAATCTGGCTTGTGTAACCTCCATAAAACTGTTTGAGTTAATTCCTTTGGTGTCACTGATCCAGCTTAAGATTTTAGAATTCGAGGCACTGATATGCCCTACATACAGAGAAATACAAAGTACTCTAACCACTCCTTAGGTCTCTGGTCAAAGAAATGCCAAGTCTTGGGGAGAGCTGAGCTTAGCATGAAAACTGACACATACCTTCTACTCTTCAGGAGTTAGGGATCTGAAGTGGAGTGGATGGGGTAGTTCTTAAAAATTAAAAGGTAAGATCCACATGTGTGAGACAATGTGGACTTTAGTCTTTCAGAGCCTGGATTCCCTCCCTTAATATAATATTTTCTAAGAAATGGAACAGAAACTTTTAAGCGAGTATGATACATCAAGAAAGAGCCAAGGAACGATTGGAAAGAAATTTTAGATTCAAGCTATTATTAAAAAGGAAAAAGAAATGTTGAATATGGGACATGAAAGTAAACATGAAAAGTTGAGTCTTGAAATTTAAGTAACTCTGGGAAAACTAAAATAAGCCTTCCCTTCAATTTTCATTGTATTTTATGAAAATTATATATAAATAAAAGTATATATACATCACTCCCAAAAACTTTTATAGTAGGTAAGAGAAGTGTTTATTTATTCAGTCATTTATTAAGTCATTTCTTTTGCTTTATTATATTCTCATGAGATAATTTTGAAAATTACTAATGTGCTTGACTTTTATTTTGCTAAAATATAATCATTGTCCTATTTTTCTTCTGAGTCATTTAAAGAAAATTAAGGTTTATTATGTTAGTAAAACAAAGAGGAAGAATGCAAACTCTTTAAGCTTTTGACATGTAAAATAGTCTTCTATAGTAAGACTAGTCCTTCTTTCTTGAGGGAGGTCACTGAGTTTATTTCCCCCCTTTTAAACTATTGTAATCCAATTCTGGAAGAATTGCTTCATAGGTTTTTTTTTTTAACTGTGTAGAGAAAATATATTTGTGTGCCAGAAGAGTAGATTCAAGAAGAGGAGACTAGAACATGGAAGTCTATCACTTCCAGGCCCTGTGCATGGCGAAATCACTGTGGGGATGGAGCACACAGTTCTTGGGTTACAGATCCTGTTATTTCTTCTCATGTTTAGCATATTATGGGAGACTCTAAGGAAAAGCAGTGAGGACTCTGGAGAAGTGTGTAAAGGAATTTTAATCTGGAAACATTGCTGCTCTGATCACATCAAAAGAACTTTTAGACCTATGTGGTCTGGCTGGAATACAGACACAGCCTTAACACACATCTTTAATCCTTTAGGGGAGAATCCTTTAGTACACATCTTTAATCTCAAATAACGATGTCTAATTGAGGGGCAGACAAAGTGACAAATCAGAGAAAGACTTGATAGAATGACTCAGGCATAGGATACACACAACTCTCAGGAGAAAGGCTATTTGAGATCAGCACACACACATGCACGCGTGGCTCACACACACACACACACACACACACACAAACACACAAGACACAGAGAGAGAGACAGAGAGAAATAGAGACAGAGAGAGAGAGAGAGAGAGAGAGAGAGAGAGAGAGAGAGAGAGAGAGAGTTAGAGTTCAGACAATTCGGTCAGTCAGTTGGGAGTCAGTGCAGTGAGTGCAGTGCAGTGGAGTGAATTCCTTCATAGTTCATGCAGTTCAGTGCAGATCAGCAGACACAGTTGAAGTCAGAAAATTTGAAAGAGTCAGAAGATTAGAACAGATTGCCAGAGTTAGTTTGAGACTAAGCAGAGCAATTCAGTGAGAAGCTGATAGAAGCAAGTTTAGGAGAGGAGTTTGAGCCAGAATAACCAAGTTGCATCAGCCATCCAGAGATCAGAAAGAACTAGGAAGGAGTGAGCTTATCAAGTAGTAAGCCTCCTAGACTACAATTGCACCAGGTGAATGTTTGTTGTAGACTTTAGGTGACGTTTCTACCTTTAACCTAGTTCTTTGGTGTCAGAGATGGGTCACTTAAGAGCAGCTAGCTGGATGAGGTAGCCAGATGATGTTACGACTGCAAAGCAGGTTGCACAGGGCAAGCCTGGATGTGATTCTCAGACAGTCTTTAGAGGGACTAGTGAATCAGTGGGTCTTGGTATAGAGGGTCTCTAGGAGTGTGTCTGAAATAAGATTAGCTGTTATGATGGTTGCTTGCTAAGATTGGAGGCTACACGATATCTAGCATCATTAGAAACTGGTATAAAAATACTGGAGTAAGCAGTAAGATACTGGTATCTCAAAGCACTCTAATCCTTAGATATCAGCTGTTATTATACTTATTAGGTCAGACTTAGTGTTAACTTTATTGAATTTTTCCCTTCTTTTTTATCTACTTACTGTCTTCCTCCAGGAGGAAGAACAGATTTATATTTTGATCCTCCTATTTCTATTTTCTGGGTTGTAACTCTTCTTCCTTTCAACTATAGACCATTCTGTCATAAGAGTCCTAATGTAGCCCCTGAACTTTCTGTTTCTTGATAAACTAGATTAAAGTGTCACGGTATTTTACTTTATGTGAAGATATTCACATTTAACATTTGTAGAGGAAGAGCTCAACATTAAAAGCAAAGAGAGAAAACAACAGTAAACTGAGATTTCTCCAGCAGCTAAACAAAGAATTGAGAGAGTGTTTTTCTCTCAAAACTCAGCACATAGGCATATATTTCAGTGGGGGAACGCAGCACCTACAAAATGGTTATTTATTCCAGACCACAGGAATTCCCATTATTTCAAACTTTTCATTTTCTAGAAGATGGAAGGTATTTGTCTGGGCATCAGTATTCCAGGATATATAGGGCTAGCCAAATGTCAGTGCAGAGTCAAAGCTGGAAACGAAAAGATCTGACCAGAGGAGAGCCCATTAACCCTAGTCCTCTCCATGGTGGTTTGCAGATGGGATGTCATCAAGATTCCACACTAGTGAATCCTTGATGAAGAGCAGAAATCAATGCCATCAATCTAGTGGTGAGTGAAGGGAGCTGAGGACTTGGGGATATTATGGACTACATCTTTAAATATCTTTAACTATTACTCAGATAAAATCTGGATAAGTTTATGAATGTGTGAATCACATTAATTTTATACAAAGTGCAAATTTATGCCTATTTGATCTTTGTTGACTGTGAAAGACAAATGTCAGCCTAAATTGTTACAATGTAAATATAAGGTTAATAAATAGAGCAGGAAGAGTAACAGGTGCTTAGTTAAGTAAATTCTTGGTGGATTTGCAGGCATAAGTAGGTAGATGAAATTTCTGGACTAAACTTACAAAAATATGTTTATTATGAACCAAAAGCAAAGAGATCATAGAACATGTTAAGAGTCTCAAATAAAATATCTAGTAAGCAACCAGTACATTACTAATTTAAGAATCTAGCAACATGGTTTTAGGACAGTATACCTTACAAATTGGACTCTATGTATAAACTTTGATAGTCTAGATTTAAATTGTGAGTCAGACTCCTTTATTGGCTGAATAAACTTAGGCAAGTAACTTAAATTTCATGAGATATTCAGCAATAATAATGGAAACAATTATTAATAATAAATTGTTTAGAAAGTATATATAATTTACAGAGTAGGCAACATGAGAGACCTACTCTGCCTGTATTTAAATTAGAGAAACACACATGTGTGTGCATACATACACACACATACACCACACACACACACACACACACACACACACACACACACACATACACACACACACACAAATTCAGAGAAGTTCATTCAGAAGTGACCAAAGTCGGTAAGTAATATATAGAAAAATGTGCAGAAGGAAGAGAACTAGATTACATTGGTTGTAGGAAGATTTTATATTTTAAATAGTGATAGTTAAGAAAATCCTGAAGAAAATAAAGGATTAAACTAACTTAATGTTGAAATAGAAAGGGTAATGCAAGAACAAAAGTCATAGTGGGACACTCTTCATGTGTCTCAGCAATATTAAGACTCATGGACTGGACTGGATGTAAGTGTAAAGATGTCTGATGTAGCAGGATATGTGAACAAAGAAGGAAACAGATGGTCTAAAGCAGCTGTTCTCAACCTGTGGCATCCAAGGATCCTTCCACAGGGGTCGCCAAAGACAATCAGAAAACAAAGATTTGTATCACAATGCATTATAATAGCAACATTACAGTTATGAAGTAGTAATGGAAATAATTTTATGGTTGAGGGGTCACCACAACATGAGGAAGTGTGTTAAAGGATAGCAGCTGTAGGAGGTTCAGAACCACTGCTCCAAAGTCTTGCAGATGATCTGTAGGACTTGGATTTTTCTATCACTGAAATGGGTCGCAATTAGAACACTGTGTTAAGATTTCTTGCGTCTTAGTAAGGCCACTTAGGGTGATACACTGAGAGAGACTCTAAAGGGACACCCATTAAGGTTATGGAGTCCTGTAAGGAGGCTGTTTCAATAATCTACATGGGAGGTGATGTTATTGGCAGAGAAATAGAAAGTCTAGTTGGTAGGAGTCCAGCAGTAGCTCATGTGCTGACAGATGGGTGGGTATTTTAATAGGAAGAGAGATTTCAATGCAGGCAGAAGATGGAGTCCATATGCACAAAAATAAGGGAGGCAGGCTGAGAAGGAAGGTGAAATACTTAGGTTTAGGATATTAGTTTAATTACCTGTTAGACATTCATAAGTCAAGTTATGGAGTAGGTGTTTGGGTGTATGGATCTGGAGTTCAACGGAAATGTCCCAGCTAGGGTTATAAATTTGCAAATTGTCAGTCCTACAGATGATGTAGAAAACCATAACGTTGGATGAGATCATCAAAGGAGGGAGCATAGAAAGAGAAACGCAGTGAAGCCTCAGCCTCGGCATACATCAACATTAATAGACTGAAGAAAAGAGGAATGAAAGTTAATAGGGAGTCAGAAAGAGTGGCCAGGGAGATAAGAGGAAAGTCAGGCAAAGTCAGCTTGCCAGACATTAAGTAAATAAAATGTGAGCGAGGAAGGAATGAAAAATAGTCTCAATTCCTGCTGAAAGCCAAAAAAAAAAAAAAAAAAAAAAAAAAACCCAAAAAAACCCAACCAACCAACCAAAAAAAAAACTCTAGGAGTTGAAAATTACTTTTTGTTATTTGAATTTTTGAATTAAAATTTGTGTGTGTGCGCCACCTGTATGCTTTGTTCTGTGGAGGCCAGAAAAGGCATCAGGTCTCATGGAACTGGGATTCAAAGTGGTTATGAGCAGCCTACTGTAGGTGCTGGGAACTGAACCTGGGTCCTCTGGAAGAGCAGCAAGTAGTCTTAACTGCTGGTCCTCCCCTCAGCATTGTGTCTCAGAATTGAGCCTTCTGTGTGCACCATTGGAATGTGGGCTCAAAGAATGAAAAAGGAAACAGCATTCTGTTGTAGAAGAAAGATGAGAAACGGAACAAGATAGAGATGTATACTGGCTCAAGCAAAGTTCTTAGTTTACTGGGAGAAATAATGACACACTGATGTGGTATTGGAAAAGGTTCATGTAGGAAGTAAATGAGAAGGACCATGGAGCAGAGCAGCAAGGCTTCCCAGTGGATGAGAGGAAATAAAAGTTAACATTACTACATGTAGTGTTTGTACTTTGGGAAGACAATGGCAGTTGGTTTGAAGTTAAGTAGTAGAGGGAACAGGGACAATGGATTCACACAGCTTGGGAGTGTAATGGTAATATAAGTTTATGACTTATCTGATCTATTCTGTTTTCTAGGAAGAAGAGGAAGCTGGGGAAGCTTAGAAGAGTGAAGGAGGGGATGGTCCAGGGAAACGCAGAGGGCTACCGATAGGCAGGTAGGCTCATCTGATGCTTGAACAATTACCTCCAATATGCACACAGTCTAGAAGTGTCCAACCTATGATCTAAGCCTGAGGTACAGTGGTCTGCATGCCCCACCCTGAGAGCTATGAGTTTGGTTTAATACATCTATAGTACAAAATTCATAAAATAACATCATGAGAGGCTCCAGAGATTTGAAGATATATACAAGGATTTATTGTAATGAATGATCATGAACGTCAAACTGATGATAGAAATGAACATGCAAATGATGGACAGAGAAGGATAATGACCGCTGCTAAGATCAATGGGTTGTATACCACAGTGCATCAAAGGATCACAGAGCAGAGCTAGCAACAAAAGGAAACTTGAAAGAGAAAAATTGGTAGTTAGTGATATCAGTTCTTGCTATGAAGATGCAAAAAGATTTTTTATTTTCTTCTCAAAGGGAGTTTAATTAGAGCATTTTAAAATGGAAAATGGCAAGCTCCAATTCTTTCTTTTTTAGAAACATATATTCTTGCTATTCTTTGGAGAGTGTATAGTATGGCTGGTAATAAAACTCAGCAAAGAGTGAGATTAAAGCATGTACCACTACTGCCAGGCTGAAAACATGGATGGGTTCTTAATGACATTAGCAATGAATTAAACAAAACAAAATACTTGCATTCAAGCATTTTCCTATGTCAGAATATCAATTTTCATCTCAGGCTGGCCTGGAACTTGTTATTTCATTTAGGCTAGACTGGAACTCACAGAGATCCACCTGCCTCTGCCTCTGAATGCTTGGATTAAAGGCATATACCACCATGCCCTGCTTCATTTCAACATTAAATTTAGGAGGTATGCTTATCTATCATTTAATATACAAGTGAAACGTTCTGACAGAAATGTTTTTCACACAGTCTATTAAAACATGTGACACGAGGAGCTGGTAAGAAGGTATTCTGTTGGTAAAGTGCTCACTGCAAAGCATGAGGACCCAAGTTCAATCCCAAGCAATCGTATTAAAAGTCAGGCATGATGGTGTACACTTATGTTTCCAGAACTGGGGAGGCCACTGACCGCATCTCCAGGGCTTGCTGACCAGGCAGCTTAGTGGAACTGGGGAACTCCAGGTCCCAATCAGAGACCTTTTCTCAAAATAACAAGGTGAAAGACACCTGACAATGACAGCCAAGGTTGACTTCTGTCCTCCATAAAAGCACACACATATTTCTACACACATACGCACACACATGTACACATAGAGACATGAACACACACACACATAAAAGTTAAAAAGTTTGGAATTTATGTATAATATGTCCTTAGACTACTTAACAATCTACGGTTGGTAAGTGATAGAAAATTTAAAAGGTAATTTATATTTATTGCCTTAGAAATTACATTAAGGAGATACCTCTGGGTCCCATGTAGGACTTAATCTAAGTATCAACCAGGTATCTCTAACCTTTTGATATTTGTTCACTATTTTCTTTTACAAAGTTCATATTTGAGAGTTTTGCAATCAAGGTACAAAATATTCTCATAGTGCTTAAAGTCAGCTTATGAATTTTCACTGGGTTGCATCCAATGATATTCTAGGTTACATGTAGTTTCATGGGGCCCGCATGCTGCAGCTTGAACATGCCTAGTGACATGCTTCTCCTTCTTCTAAGGTTTCACATAGTGTCACGGTGATAGTGAAACAGGCCATTTCCAGAAACTGTGACACAACTCCCTGAATCCACTTTTAATGAAACAAGTTTGTGTCTCTGTCTTGACTGGCCAGAGTAATATAATTATACGGATTGATGAAGCTTGCTTTGCATGAGTACCGTGGAAGCAGCTGAGGAGAGGCTCCTGAAAATAGAGGTTGGGATGAGACAGTTGGAGGGAATACAGAAGCACTTGGAATGGTTTATTAAGAAGAAGGTATAGACTGCTTCTTGGCCTTTTGGCCATTTGACTACCCATCCCCCCATCTCCAAGAGAAGATAACACACTAGTCCATGAGGCATTGCATTTATGATCACTGGAAGATTTCTAAGTGAAGTGTTCTTCCAAGTCCACTCAATACAGGAATCCTTGTGTCCTACACTCAATTATAATCATACTACTTTTTTAGATGGGAAGTATTAACAGGAAGCATTTAGGAAGAGCCAAAGAGAGAAAGCCACGTTAACCCCTGTAATTATAGATTACAGATACATACACAGAGATGAAAGCTAGCACATAAGACAGACTTTGAGATTTTTGATGTAGAGTTGGGGTCCTTTGTGCAAAAGGTGCTTACAGAAGAGCCATGAGAGGCTAAGGGAGAGTATACAGAGTGGGAAAAGAGAGAGTCAAGATGAGGTGTATACCATCCTGTACTGGGTTTTGGCCTAATGCTGCAACATGCATCAGAATAATAGAAAGTCAAGCAAGTTAGAAATTGCCATGGCTATAACACACACACACACACACACACACACACACACACACACACACACCACGCAAATGGGGAGGGAGAGATTATAATGCCTGTAATTTTTACTATACACCAAAGTTCAAATATTTATCTTACCAAAGCTACACTAAAAAAATCTTTTAAGTATTACTATCAGTGTTTTTATCAGTAATGTTCAGCTTTAAAGAACCCAGATGTCTTTCAACAGAAGAATGGATACAGAAAATATGATACATTCACACAATGGAGTACTACTCAGCTATTAAAAACAATGAATTCATGAAATCCTTAGGCAAATGGATGGAACTAGAAAATATCATCCTGAGTGAGGTAACCCAATCACAAAATATCGCACATGGTATGCACTCACTGATAAGTGGATATTAGCCCCAAAGCTCACAATACCCAAGATGCAACTTACAGACCACATGAAGCTCAAGTAGAAGGGAGACCAATGTGTGGGTGCTTTGGTCCTTTTTAGAAGGAGTGACAAAATTCTCACCGGAGCAAGGATAAAGACAAAGTGTGGAGCAGACACTGGAGGAGGGACCGTCTGGAGACTGCCCTACCTGGGGATCCACTCCATGTGCAGTCACCAAAGGCAGGCACTGTTGTAGATGTCAGGAAGTACATGCTGACAGGAGCCTGATATACCTGTCTCCTGGGAGGCTCTGCCTCTGGCACCATTGAACTGATCATGGGGTCCGTAAATGGAGGATGTAGAGAGAAGGCTGATGGAGCTAAAGGGGTTTTCGGCTCCATGGGAAGAGCAACGATACCAACCAACCAGAGCTCCCAGGGTCTAAACCTCCAGCCTCGGAACATGCATGGATGGACCCATGGCTTCAGCTGTATATGTAGAAGAGGATGGCCTTGTCAGGCATTGGTCCTTCTGTGAATGCCGGATGCCCCAGTGTGGGGGAATTCGAGGTCGGAGAGTGGCGAGTGGGTGGATGGGTAGGGGCACACCCCCATAGAAGTAGCAGGAGGGGTAACGGGATAAGGGGCTTCTGGGGGGTTGGGGAAAGGGGATAACATCTGAAATGTAAATAAATAAAATATCCAATCAAAATAATGTTCAGCTTGGTCTTCATGTGGGTCCCCTGATAATTAGAGTGGAGGCTGTCTCTGACTCTGTTGCCTGCCTTTAGATTCCCTCCCACTAGCCGGGCTGCCTGGTCAGCATCAAGGGGAAGGGGAAATGCGAGAAGGGGCATGTGAGGATGGGACTGGGAAGAGAGGAGGGAGGAGGGGCAGCAGTCATTATGTAAAATGAATAAATAAATCAATGGGAAGAAAGGAACTTGAGGCACAAGGAGGCAAAGTACCTAAGTAACATGCCTAACTTGCTACATAGCTAAGCAACATCACATGTGAGCACCGTGCATTCTGGCTTTGAAGTCCTTGCTCTTAATCTTTACACCATAACTTCTTTCTTCTTCTATTGCAGAACTTATCACACTTGGAAATATTTGCATGTGTACGTGTTTTCTCCATGACTGCACCTATACAATACCAATTGCAGTACACTGGAGAGGTTTGTTGGACTTAATTTTCTATGAGGCTAAAACTGCAAACAAAAAGAGAGTCTCTTCAAAGGGGAAACAATTTCTATTGAATCCCTCAGTACATGTTTCTGAGCAGGAAGTGTTCTGACAAAAATGGAAGGGGAGAGGGAAGGAAGGAGTAAGGAGAAAGGGCTATGAGGGAGAAAGGGAGGATGGGAAGAAAGAGAGGGGGAGGCAGCTCTGCATTTAATTCAACTTGGAATATTAAAAAATCTCCCGATATGTATTTCTCTGTATGTTTTTCTGCAAAGGGAAGTCTACTGTTGACTGATGACTAAAACTGTTAGAGATGTTTGGGGTGAAGCCATTACCTAATCGTGAATATTTAATTGCTATATTTATAGGCTACTACCAGAAGAACCTTTCAAAAACCTAAAGTTGTAAGCTTTCTAAGTGGGAAAGGAGCATCTTGTGTTCTTGTTTCTTGTATCTTTTCCAGATTTAAACCTCCCTAGTTAATAATCCTTCCCATCGTCAGATTCAAATATTACTGTATAATTCTCCCTTAAATATGTCTTCTCCTGGTATCCTCCCATGAAACAATCTCCCTTGTGAGATTGGGAATTCACACTCCGTGCCATGTTCCAAAGCTTGCACACTCTCTGTCCAGGCTATCCCTTTAGCTTCTGACTTCTTCAGTGTCTCAGTGAAGTCCCCCCTCCCTTCCTGGAGGATGCTCCTGCCCCCTTTCCTTATTGCAGGGGTCAAGCGTAGGAGTTGATATTACTTGTGTTTTTATCTTTTCTGTAGGACATTATACTTGGCTCTTGTTCTAGTCACTCTTCTTTAAGGACCCAAGTAAATATTGCAACTAGATAGCTTTAATTTGCTCGTACCAAAGTCTGGAATAACATACTTGTATCAGGTCATCCTTATACCCACATCATCCTTTTTTATTCTTATCTTACCCAAGATTTGGTGACTTCATCAAATGAATGATTATTCTCAGAACTCATCACATCCCCCCTCCCGTTCTTCTTCGCTGTCTCTTTCCTCCCTGTTTCTCTCATTACTCTTTCTGTTCTTTCTTTTTAGCTATGAGTGCTAATTGATGTGCATTATACTGCACACACACTTAAAAGGTAAAGCAAGATATGATACAAGATAAATATCCTGGATAGAATTTCCACTGGCCTCACCCGGGTTGCATGTCCACCCTGTTAGTCACCCAGGGTCCTATGTCTCTCTCTTGGAGCTGGAGATTATGGCTAATGGTTACAAGCTAGGTGACTTGGTGGTGGTTGGGGGTGTCATTCTGCAAAACAAATATAGAAACTTAATTAGTAGAGCAAAACAAACAAACAAACAAATAGTAAAAGATCCTCCTGGGTTTTACTACTCCCCTAGTGTCTCTGTGGTCCCTTCTTTGCTTTTACTAGGATTGGTGATATGCTGATTGGTGAATATGCTAATTAAAGCATTCATCTGATCTCCATTGAGAAGTATAATGTCAAGTTTATAATGGTGCCTCACAAATTTTCAATATTAGAATTTTATTTATTTAATTCTATCTCAAGAATTGCTTCTTACTGGGACCTTCATTATCCCTGAACAGTAGCCTTTCTCTCTTCACTCAAGTCTTTTTCAGGTTGGGAACTTTCTTGAAAAATAACAAAACAAAAAACAAAACAAAGCCCTGTGGAAATTTCTTATTTGACTTTTGCAAATAGTAAAATTATAACCTGTCAACTACTCTGATAAATCTCATGTATATATGAATTCTATCAGTTATCTTTCTCTAGAGAACCCTGACTAATACAACTAGTGTCTCTCATTTTTGAATTTTCTCTTTAAAATTTCTCAGAAGTGTTTCTCCAACTTTGTTCTTTATTTCACTTGTTTTGTTTTTCAGTGTCATCTGCCACCATCTACAATTCACTGCTAGTTCCCATTCTTGGTCCTTGTCAGGGTATGAGCAGCATAAATAGTCTCTGACTTTGATTGTACTGTGTCCTTCTGATCCTCGTCCTATACCTCTGTCTGTTTATTTATGTATATTTTTATTTGACGTGGGTTCACTATGTTCTTTAGGCTGGACTTGAACTCTTGATCCTCAGCCTGTCACAGGGCAGATGTTCTCTATCATGGCTATATTGGTATTTCATACACCACTGAGGACCAATGGTACAAATAAAAACGTTGTTACCAGCAATAAAAATGATTTAAATTGTTATTGTGCGTGTGTGAGTGTAGCACACACGTATACTTGCTGCAGTTCACTTGTAACAGTCAGAAGACAACTTCTGAGAGACTAGTACTAATTCATTTTCCTCCACGATCGGGCTGGACATGGAATTCAGATCCTCAGGGTCATAGAACAAGTGCCTTTACACTCTGAGCCATCTTGTCTACCCTGCCAGAAAGTTTTAAAGTAGTTACTTCTGCTTTATTTCCAATAAAATTTTATGCCTGGGTTGGTAGACTGGTCCCCAGGTGTTAAACTATGGCTGTGGTCTTATATGAGGCTTTCTAACTGAATGTGGGACTATGAAGAATTTGGCAATAGTAAAAGGCCTTCTAAATGGTCAATGACCAAAACCTGACTCAAAATCAAACACACAGTGAATCTGAGGATATGAAACAACACTAGAGTGCATTTCATATCCTATGACTTCACTACAGCTCCAAACCTGCAGTATGTACAAGAGGCCACTCAACAGCCTGAACACTCTCTGCTAAGATTCCGGACTCTCTTGTGTTGTGAATTACAACGCTTTTACTCTACAACTCAAGCTTTCTGCTTCATGATAAGGATTTATTCATGGAAAACAGCCCTAATAGTTTTTTACTGTCATTCCTCAGCATGTAAGCACCGAATGTAGTTTTGAATTGTGTTGTGTTAGAAGATACGAATTTAAAAAAATGTTTTTTTTTTTTTTCAGTTGCTGACTTCCTAAAATCCTGAAGTCAGTTTGGCTTGGGACAGGTTTTCCAAAAATTTCTGATATGGCCCTAAGCATATTTCTGTTGTTCAGTGTTATGTATTTATGTGAAACAATATTCTCTGAATGTTAATAAAGCCAAAATATCTCCAAATCTGAAAAATATTGAGGATGCTAGGTGTCCTGCTGTATCATATAATCATCCAAGACTTAATTCTTTGTGTAAAAATTAACAAGCACATCTGTCTCATTAGTATCCAAATGTGTTTTTATCTTTACTAAATGATAAAGCCATATGGTTATGAAAAAAATTGTTTAACTATAGTTTTCCATATTATTTCCTATTGTTAAATGTTTGGTTTGTATTCTTATTTCATATATAGCTAACACCAGAAATTGGGTAAACATTTCTCTGACAAAAAGAGTCGGTGAGTAGAAGAAAGAAGCAAAGCTAGAATAGTCCACTAAGAGCCTCTCTTTCTCTCTCGTTGCTCTCTCTTTCTCTCTCGTCCTTCCTCCCCTCTCTTACTTTCTCTCTTACTCTCTTTCTCTCTTCTCCCCTCTTTCCCTCCTCTCTCCCCTCCCTCCCTTCCTTCTTCCTTCCTTCCTTCCTTCCTTCCTTCCTTCCTTCCTTCCTTCCTTCTTTCTTTCTTTCCTTCTATTCTTTCTCTCTCTTTCTATTGTCTTCTAGTTAGCCTGGAATGCACTATGCAGATCAGACTGGTCTTGAACTCACAGAGATACCTCTGTCTCTGTCTCTAGAGTACTGGGATTAAATTCCCTGTGTGTGCCACTAGTCCTGACCCACTAACTGAAGTTTGTACCTCTTGCCTATACTGTACCAGTCCCTACAGAATGATGCTCTATATATCTATCCTATGCAAAGAATCTTTTGCCTAGGAAACCTCACTGGATTCTCATTGTTAGTAAATAGATTACAAACTCTGTTAAGGAGGGCACACCTTCCTTTGGTATTCTCTTCCTTTGACAAATGTCACCTTTCTATTTTACCTATGTATATATATTTTCTAGGCAACTTCATATAGTTCCTACCTAAACACTTGCTTTCTAAATTTTATGTTCTTGAGTATTATATTTTTATTTTTAAATTGAGTAAATTAAAATAAGATCTTATTTAATGTATAATTATTTTCATGATTACACAGGATACATCTGTATCACTGCTTTGCTCTTATTTCCCCTGTCACCATCCTTCCTCTCTTCTTCTTGAAGGACACCTTCCTGCTACCAAACAGGCTTCATGCTTTCATGTCCCATTCATGAGCACACATGCACATGTACCCCCTGCATGCCCACAACACAACACTGTCTCTCTTTCTCTCTCTCACACACATACACACACACACACGCACACACACACACTCCTGCACACATACAACATTCCTCTCTCTCCCCTCCCCACCACTCACACATGCACACACACGCACATATCCTATCCCATGCACATATCCTATCCTAAGTATCAGGGTAACTATCCTGACCTGACCTATCCTATCAAATTGCCAGGATCTCAAAATGAATGATTATGTGATTTCTAGCTCCTGATTCCCTCTCATCTGGAGAAGGTAATAGAGTTTCAACAGGCCAGAGAGATGGACCTGTGGTGTATATTTCTACTCACTTCTCCAGCTTCTCCTTATCTTGTCTGTGAAAGTTCTGTGTTCAGTGGTAGCTGATATGTGTGTTGTTTTTGGCACCGCACTAAGAACAACATGGAAAAGATCTATCTGGGCTCATACATATACACATACACATATACATACATACATACTATATATAGTATATTATATATTAATATATAATGATAGATTTAAGTCTTCATTTTATATTCTTTTTCCTTTTTCTTGTTATCTTCCTGCAGAATCTAGCTTGGCCATGAGTGATTCCTTCCCCTGCAACAGAGCCAGCAAGGTATGGGCCTCTACGAGTGTTGATGGATGCTATGGGCATAAGGTTTTTTGTATAATAATGTATATATTTTCATGTTCCTCCTTCAGGGAATGCTCCCCTGTTAAGATTAATGACTTGATGATAATTAGAGACAAGTAAGAATCACAAGTCTAGGAGTTGAGCGTGTATCCATATCTTTAGCAAAAGTGGTAAATGCTGAGACCTTCAGACAGCCCTTAAGGCTGTGGGAAGTAACTCTGAAAACCTAAGTTTAAAATATATAATTTCTCAATTATGCAAAATGTAAGAATGGAATATGAATAATATGAGGGGCTTCACAAACCAAAAAGAACTTTGTCAGTTGCACAATGATCCAGCTTGTCAGAAAGATACAAAGGCAGGCAGATTCCTGAGTTCAAAGTCTGCCTGGGACAGAGCTACTCTGGGCTCAGGTTTAGTGGGAATGGTGATCTCATGATGGGATCACACTCAGCAAGCTTATTGTCTGAGTTTACAAAGTAAGGCAGATCTCTGAATTCATTTACAATGCTAAAAATATCTGTCCCTTTTTAAGAATCAAGGAGCTGGGGTGATGAAATGCTGATTCCTGGGACAATCAAAAGGGAACCTGGAGTAAATACTGAACTGATATGTAAATAAATGACTGGGCTTTGGCTTTTGAGAACTGAGCTATTTGTGAGAGCTGAGCTATTTGTATGAGCTGTCTGGATATCTCCAGAGAGAGTTGTCTCAAGCAGAACACAGGCGGTTAGCTTATACCCCATGATTGACTTTGAGTCGTTTTTTTTCACTGCTTTCAAACAACACTTCTCCCAGGAACCCCTCTCCAGGCCAAAGCTGGCCCTTGGCATTTTCCCACATTTTATTTCTCCATTTAGATCTTACCTTCTTGTCATGGAACCTTCCTACTTCCAAGTTACATATGTATCCAAATGTAGACTCTGCAAATGAGAAGAACTTGCAACATTTGTTTTTCTGAGTCTTAACCAGCATGTTTTCCAGTTCCATTCATTTTCCTGCAAATGGTCTAACTTCGTTCTTCATAGTTGAATAGAACTCCACATTTTATCCATTCATCTGTTGATGGGCATTTTACTCAGCATTCTATAGCTGAGTAAATATTAAAATGCTTCAGTAAACATGAGTATACGGGTATCTCTGCCTTATTCAGACTCAATTCCCTCTGGGTATGTTGAATACTGCATTCTTTATACATATATTTTCCATCACTTTCTACATTTTATGAGCTATCCAACCAATACCGTTTCCTTCTTACAGGTTTCCCTCCTGGGCTTCCATTCAGAAGTCATTATTTATTCCCTCCTGTGAATGTGGATAATATTTGGGTTATTCAGTGGCATTGTTTTAAGAGTTTGGAGGAGCTGTGTCTGGAATATGAACCTAGGTCCCAAGTGGATAGATAAAGAACAAAGCCCAATGTGCATGACTGGTCAGGATCTGCTGGGTATAGGTTATAACTTAATACATAAGAAATGAGTGAATGAATGAACATCTAAAACAGCCCTGCTGTAGTGTATGGTATTTACCTAAGAATGCTACCACTGGCCATAAAGAACCCAGATAGATCTTTTCTATGTTGTTCTTAGTGCCGTGCCAGAAATAACACACACACACAACACACACACACACACACACACACAACACACACACGTCAGCTACCACTGAACACAGGGCTTTCACAAACAAGATGAGATGCCAGAGAAGTGAGCAGCTTCTACAGACCACAGCTCTGTCTCTCTGGCCTGCTGAGACGCTATTACCTTCTCTAGATGGGAGGGAATCAGGAGTGGGATTTCATGCAATCATTCATTCTGGTCTGTCGGCAATTTAATAGGTAGGGTAGGTCAGGCTGTTCACAGGATCAATCAGAGCAGTGGGATTGTCTGTCATCATCTATACAAAAGGTCCTCCTTAGAGACTTCAGGTTTAAGTGCTCAGTGAAGCAGCATTTTTAGATGATAACTGTAATTAAAAGGATAATGTAAAGATAATCAGGTTGACTACAACAATTAAAATGACTGACACCACGTGACTGTGAAAATAAATTAGAGCCACACAATGAAGGTCGAGAATCCCCTCTCGCTAGGGAGTTTACAGAGCTTTCTGCCTTCTGTTAATGAAGGAAGGAACCTTGGCGGTGCTGGCATTTCAAAGCTTAGAAATTAAATTCTCTGTGCCTGAGAGGGCTTTCAGGCTCCTGTTGGGGTGTCTTCCATCTCTCTCCAGCCCAGATTCATCTCACAAAGCCTTGCCACCTTTGTTGTGGACCCCCCAGACACAGCAAGCCCCTTTGCTCTCCCATTGCGCCCCCCTACTTTGCCCCATACTTTTCAAGTCTGGTTGGTTTTATTTCTCCTCTCTCTCTCTCTCTCTCTCTCTCTCTCTCTCTCTCTCTCTCTCTCTCTCCTCTCTCTCTCTCTCTCTCTCTCTTCTTGCCTTGTGTCCTGTGCAAAAAAAAAAAAAAAAAAAAAAAAAAATCTGTGTTCACTTCTTTCCGTTCCAGTCCGCCCTTTCCCAAGACACATTGTTGTCTTTTCATTCTCTCATCTGCTTTTCAGTTCTAACCCTGTAAGATGTCTTCCTGCGGCTACTGCTGTTTCTCTCTTCCTAACCACACCTAATTTATGCTGACAGCATTCACATGAAAACTCACACACTCCACACATCTCTGTCATCCTTCAGTTTCTTCCCGACTGCACGCTGGTGAAAGGATTTACTTATTTTCCCTGAGGAAACTCTGGGTTTTTGAAAGCAAGACAGAAGATTGAGAGACATCCATGTTCTCAAGAAACAAGAAAACAAACAAACAGCAGGCCCGTCACAAATTTTTATTCTTTCTAGGGGAAGTTTAAATGCCACCTCCCCCTTTACAATACATCAAGACTCCAGCAAAAGCAACATAAACACATGTAATAAAAAAGGCTTGGACCTTCTGCCCCTGAGGGTGGCAGACATTCTTTGTGCCCTTCATATGGCTAATAATAACAGTCTCCTGGTGTGTGATATTCAAGGAAAACGAAGCATGAGGCTGTCAGATCTTGATTCATGAGATTGTTTTGTAGGACCTAGTAAAGGTGCGGGCTGCTCTTCACCGACATTTTAAATGCACACACTTCTGTATGCTGCAGAGGATTAGCCTATGAAGTTTTATATTTAAGCCCATCAGTTGCTTTATGGTTAATCAGATCAATGGCTCTAACAAACTTGTGTAAGGGGTAAAGGGCCCCCTTTCACCGGCTATGTGAATCATTCAGACGGATCCTTCCTATTCAATGGTCTTATGAAACTGCATGTGAAATAAACGAGGAAATACAATTATGCACAGAGCAGAGCTCCCATTGCCTTTCATTCAGATCGATGGGCTGTTTAGCACTGGATCTATTTTCTTTTGAAGAAAAACTGTCCATCAAATTCAAATATATAACAGCGTGGATGAAAGAGCATCAGACATTTTCACAAAACCATAAGGTATCTTTTTAACTGGCCAACCTCAGTCTGGTATTTGAATCTAAATTCATCAAAGTGGGGACAAAGGGCACTAATACACTATACTCTTTAAAAAATTTAGTATTTGACTTTTCAGAAAATTGAACAAAATGATGTAATTGTGTTTCAAATAAAAAAATGAAAAGATTAATCTCTTTGTAGAACTAAGGAGACAGACATTTTATGATGAGCAGTCTGTGTGGAGAGGGACCAAATGGTATGTGGTCTCTCTTAGGTCCATCTGATCAGAAGATAGCAGGGGCTTGCTTGTACATTTTTTATTTTTCCTGTGCCTAGGTCACGCCTTCATGATTTATAATAATAGATGCATACTAATTTATTAACAGATGCATGCTAATTTATCACAGGTGACTTAAAAATATAGCACACAGAATATTTTAATGAGATCACAACACTGAAACAGAGTCCTTGGTCTCATCCATATTAATAAGTGAGGCACCATCAACAGAGGAGAGCATGTCATTCACAGGAGAGAGAATTTCTGTGGTGTGTCACTTTATGTTTGTCGTTCCTAACAGTAAATGTTTATATTTTTCAATCACCTGAAATGGGAGTGGGGGTGCTGGCCTGTAATCCCACTAATGACTCAGAAGGCTATGGCAAAAAGACTGTTGCAGATCATCCTGGGCAGTAGAGTGACACTTGCCTTTAAAAGTGAAGGCAAACTGATCAGCACATTTATTTTGTATTCAATAATAATAATAATAATAATAATAATAATAATATATAATATATAATAGCAAATATGTGACGGATAAGTCATATTATTAGACAATGTGTAAGACATAATATACCAGACGTAATATATAAGACATAAAATATATAACATATTATATTAACATAATAATTCAATTATATTTATAATATGATATAATAATATAATCAAATATAGAATACTTATTATAAATATAATAATAATTTAATAGTGTAGAAGAAGGAGTTGGGAATTCCTTTTAGGCTCTGCCTCTAGCTGATGGTAGAATCAGCAGATTGTAAATGTGTGTGTCTTAATGTGTGTGTCTCTGTGTGTCTTAATTTTCCTAGTGTGTGTCTTCCTCTCTTTCCTAATTTCTCTTTTTATGAATCAGCAGCTATACTCAGTTAGAATCCATCCTAGTGCCTTCTTCTGAACTGATCACACTGAATCACACTTCAAAAGCCTTTATTCCAATTAAGGACATGTTTTGAGGTACGGTGGCTTGGACTTTTCTTTATCTTTTTAGGGAGGACACTCTTCAGGGTACAGCAGTGTGGTCCTAAGAACTGCTCACGTGTTAGTAGAAATGAGGCCTGTTTAACCATCAAGCACCTTCACTTTGCTTCATACGCCTGGAGCATCTCTTTCTGCTTCCTGAAGGATGCAGAATAGTTGAAATACATTTGATTCGCACTCTTCACAGTGTGCTTAGTAGAATGAAAGGGTGCTCCTTGCTGCAGAGGGGAGACAGTTATCACTCAGTTTTTCATAAATTAACATGTCTATCGCCCTTTTAAATCAAAACAGCAGTGGACAAGTTTTGAATATTGATGGTTTCTAAGTTCTATTTGCATTTTTAATGGTAAAATAATTGCATAAGTATTATAAAATGAATGAGGAGAATGTATTCAAATGGAACAAGTGTAAAAAAAGATATAATACATCTACCATCTTTGGTTCTCTGGCAGTGCTCTTCGGAGGCTGGGCACCAACAGGTGACAGACTTTTGTATCTACTATCAGGGAACTGTTGTCATTGAAAAATTTGCACACACTATCTCTCCCCTTAGAAACTGAAATCTGGATTGGACTCCCCAAAGACAGACTCAGTCTAGTATTTGTGTAAGTGTGGTATAAAACATATCCTTTAGATTTCCATGCAACCAACCATTGTCTAAGGGTAACCTAAAATCTGTTTTTGGAACAGCCATTATAGAGAAAGCCAAGGTCTTTAAAAAACATGCAGAGCATGGAGCACGAGCAGTTGTGTTGGTGGCACAAGGTCCCAAGAGGGCTGGGATACAGCTGGATGACAAGGATGGGGGCTGGATGCTGTTTAGGAGCTCCTGGATAGCCAGGAGGATGAGCGCAAACTCAGCTCTCCTTGGAGTCAGAGCCAGCAGTGTATCTGACTCACGAGTTCCCATAGACCTTAAATAGAATTAGAAGTGAGACAGTAAGAGATTCTGAGGTACAGTAAGAACCTTCAAAAGCTAAGGAGTAAAGAGAGAACCGCCACAACTGCCAGCTATAGCTGAACCGGCACAAATTGCGCAAAATAGAAAATGAGAATAAAAAGGAAGTGAACTTCAAAAACAATGGTTTTCAACCTGTGGGTCTCGATCTCTTTGGGGAATTGAACAACCCTTTCATGGGGGTTGCATATCAGATCCTGCATGTCAGATATTTACATTATGATTCATAGCAGTAGCACAATTATAGTTATGAAGTAGCATATTTTATGGTTGGGAGTCCATACAGCATTAAAAACTGTATTAAAGGTGACCGTAGTAGGAAGGTTGAGAACCACCATTCAAAATAATGACTATGATGCCTTTTTTTCCAAAGGTGAAGCTATTGCTCCATTATCTATTAAATATGCTGATAGTGGTAGCTATGAACTTAGTGGCTAGAAGAAAGGGATAAGGGGCTTTGCTCTGGGAAACACTGTTATTCTGAACAGCATACCCCACAGCCTGGAGACACTAGCTTAGACTTTAATTGACTTGGCTGGCTCTATTGTCTTCATGTGTGTCCAAAACTTAAAATGCACATCTTATAGAAGAAATCTGTTTTATCTAATAGATTAAATTAGGAAAATACTAAATTTTACTTACCAACAAAGAAAGTCAGATTGGATTCTCTGGCACATTTTTTAAAATTTATATTGTATTATGTATGCAAGCATGGGCTGAGGAGCTGCGACTTTGCAAGCCTGAAATTTCAGGATACTGATGAGGAAAATGGTTTTTTCTCTCCCTTTCCCTTTTCATTAAAAATAGATTTCTTTGATTACAATTTCTCCTCCATCTATGCTTCCCCTCCAATCCAGTTCTACTTTCTTCTTGTCTCTCATTAGAAAAGAACAGGCTTCTAAGAGGCAACAACCAAGTGTAACAAAATAAAATATGATAAGATAAAACAGAAACGACCACATCAAAGCCGAACAAAGCAAACAAGCAGAAGGTAAGGAGACCCAGGAAAAGTCAGAAAAAGGAGAGACCAACTTGCTTCCATGTTCAGGAGTCCCATAAATATATGAAACTGAAGGCTACATATGCAGAGGACCTCATGTAGATCTATGTAGGACCTGTGCTCGAAGCTTCAGTCTCTGTGAGTTCCTCTGCGCTTTGTTCAGTTGATTTAGAGGGACTTCTCCTGGTGTCTTCTACCCTCTGACTCTTACACTCTGCCTTCTACTCCTGAGTTCTCTGTGCTCTGATTGGAGAGATTTGCCTCCTTATTTAGAGCTGTGAGTTTCAAAGGTTGCATAATGTCTGTCTGTGGGTCTCTGTATTTATCCCCATCTGCTGCAGGAGGAAACATCTCTGATGCTGGCTGAGTAAGGTACTGATCTATGAGTATAGCAGAATGTCATTAGGAGTAATTTGTTACTTTAAAAAAAAGACTAGTAGTTTTGGTTTTACTCTAGGTCTCTGGGCTATCTAGTCTCAGGTTTTTGGTCATCCAAGCAATATGGAGTATGGGTTCCATCTTGTGGAGTGGGCCTTAAGTCAAATCAGACATTGGGTGGTCACAAGCTTTATGCTACCATTGCCCTAGTGTATTTTGCAGATTGTAGATCAAAGCTTTTGATGCTGGGTTTTTCTTTTGGTAGTGAAGATTCTACTTAGGCCCCAGTTCATCCTCCCCAATGAGTTGTGTGAATGTTGCCTTCAGCAATGTGGTCTTGCTGTTAGTTTTCAGAGCGCAACCTATTGTCTTGGTAGCAGCCTGGCTTTTGAGGGAATTCCATGGGATTGCTTTGGTCAACAGCTCAACTGAATATAACTCAGTCCCAGTACTGGAAGCTTCATTTGGTGACAAGACATGGCTAGTTGGGACTCTATCTCCCTCATTATTTGGAGACTTCATTACAATAATCTTTGTATATTTTAGGAAACTTCTACTGCACTAGGTTTTTATAATACCCTCAAGTGCCTCTCAATTTTGACTTTCTGTCCCCAAACTCTGAATTCCCTCTCATAACACCATCTCTCCTCCCCCTCCCTACCTGATCCCCCTGTTCCTGTCTCCCCCACCCCCATTGCACACATAAAATGAATGCTCTTTCCCCTTCCCAGAAAGATCTATGCCCCCTAACCCCACCCATTGCAACCCCTTTCTCTTTACTTAACCTTTCTGGGTCTATGAATTGTAGCTTTGTTATCAATTTATTTAATGGCTGATATGCACACATAAGCGAACACACACTATGTTTATCATTCTGGGTCAGGGTTACCTCACTCAGGATTATTCTTTTTCTAGTTTTATCCATTTTTTTCTGCAAATTTCATGATGGCATATTTTAAGCAGCTGAGTAATATTCCATTGTGTCTATGTAGCACATTTCCTTTATCCATTCTTCTGTTGAGGGACATCTAGGTTGTTTCCTATTTCTGACTACTATGAGTAAAGCTGCAGTGAACAAGGTTAAGCAAGTGTCCTTTGGGTAGGATGAAGCATTCATTCTTTCAGTATATACCCAAGAGTGGTATAGCTGGGTGTTGATGTGGATTGATTTTTCACTTACTGAGGAACTGCCATATTGGTTGCCATAGTGACTATTCTTCCTAGTGATACTCTACAGTGATTGCACTTCCACCAGCAGTGGATGACTGTTCCCCTGATTCCACATCCTTCCCAACATGAGTCGTCACCGTGTGACTGGTCCTATCAGTTCCAACAGATGTAAGATAGAAGCATTTCCCTGATGACTAAGGATGTCAAACATTTCTTTGTTTCTCAGCCATTTGAGTTTCCTCTTTTGAGAATTCTCTGTTTAGATCTGTACTCCATTTTAAAATTGGATTATTGTTATTTTGGTACTTAGTTTCTTGAGTTCTTTATATATTTTGGATATTATTCAGATGTGAAGTTAGTAAAGATCTTGAGGAAAATGGTTGTCATTTTGTTCTCTTTCAAGTGATCTCTCCAATAGAGACAAAAGGTTAGTAGAGAAAGGTTTGTGGTAGTCTCTTGCTAAGTCTCGCCCCAAACATCCTTAAATTACCGACTTGTTTGGAAATTTTTCTTTTTTTTTGTTTTGTTTTATTTATTTTATTTTGGAAATTTTTCTTTTAAATTTCCTCCCTAAGGATTAACAAGGACTAACTGCTCCAAAGAATTCCCTGTGCCCAAAAACTTTATGAGGAATTTTTCATTTTCCATGATTACCATGACTAAGTAAAACACTGAAGTGTTTACCAAGAACTTATTAGCTATCAAATTTTATTTCTCTTATAGCTTTCTACAATGGAACTTGAATTGTGAACATTTGTTCCTATAGGCCTCTTATAGCCAATTTGAATATCTTAATAGCATCTTATGTTGGGAAAATGTCTACTGATAAAAGTGTTTGCCTAATCCAATTAGCCGTCCATTGTGATAACCCAAGAAAGATAGATACTTTTGTCTGTTCTGGCAGCAACTTGTACCTGCGCTATTGTGATTAGTGGCATGCTAACATGGCTTCTGAGGTTCGCTTCTCAACTGCTATATTCCAAATGTACATGTCTTGGGAGCTCTCTGATTGACTGTGTATATGACCTGTGAGTGCCATGGGCCAGGCATTCCAGTTATTATATTTTATAAAATGTCCTATTGCTATTAAAAATATGAGTCACTGAGATCAATTAACATTGCCTGCATGGTTATAGAAGTAGACCCTTCTGGAGTATGCGCAAACTGACCATTGTCCACATTTCTAGAGGAAACTAATTCCTCTTTCTTACTAATCTCTTCTGTGAAGAGCTTCTCAGCCAGGCTGGAGCCTCATGTATTTCTCCTCCATCTGTGTTGAGTTGTTGACTATTCAATCCAGTGTAAGTGACCATAGCTTCTATAAGTTCTCAAATGTAACAGATATGTCATATTCAGAAGACAGCTTTCATATCATACCTCCCTATCTTGTGACATTAACATGCTACCGTCTCCTCTTCTGTGATGTCCTCTGAACTTTGGGATATGTGAGTGTTTGTGTGTGTGTGTGTGTGTGTGTGTGTGTGTGTGTTGTTATAGATGTCCATTCAGGGCTGAGCACTCACAGTCTTTTATTCTCAGTCCCTTGATCAGTCATGAGTCCCTGCACTGACTGCCACCCACTACACATAGAAGCTTCTCTGACCAAGACTGTGAGCAACACTATGAATGGGTGTAAAGAGAAATGTGTAGATGGTGGTTTGTAAGCATAGCAGGTTAGCAAAATAACAGTAGGAAGTTTTTTCCGGGGTTCTCTGACCTCCTGAGCTGTGGGCTTTTGACCAGGTTTTCAGTACTGGGTATAATTTTTTTTTTTCTGATTGAACGGACTAATAAAATGGTTGGTTCCTCTCAAAACAATCATTCCTGTTTTATTTTCATTTCTCTGTGTCCTGCATTAAAAGTATGTCATGTCTTAAGGGTTTTTCTATTTCATTGTTCTGGGGGACAACCAAGAACAATGACAATACCTTGCATTGTGGGTAGGGAGTCCTATGAGCTCTGTGTTTGTGCTAACTGTAATGGTTGATGAGTTGTTATATAGCCCTGGAAAGTGGTGTCATTACTTAGGACACAGTATTTATCATGGATCCTAAAAGTTGACCAAGACATGTATTTGGACATTATAGGACACAGAACACTAGTGTTTCCTTAAGGGATAATCAAACATCATGAATCGTTATGCTACTGAAGGCAAGATAAAGTTGAACATCCAGGGCAGAGGCAGAGGAAGCATGGCTCAGCAGTTTGTAAAGCAGAAGAACATTGATAAACTTCATTGATTTCAGAGATCTTTAAGCAGAATACAAAGCTTCATTTTATACTGTGTAACAAATTGTTTTTAATGAAAAAAAATAGAAAGAAATGAGAATCAAGCAGAGGAAATCTGCTGAGGTTGAAAGACTGAGGACGATGAGTGTTTAAAAAAATTATAATTTATAGTTATTTTCACTTGCCAGGGTGTTGGGACAGGCTGGAAGCTTCAACTCTGGGCAGAGAGAATTTGAGAGATCAAGAAGCAAACCTTTAAGTTTTATTGTACTTTCACTGGGGTCCTTTGAATTGGGGTTAAAGCCATTTACAATTCTGTGTTCAGAGGAGGGAAACAATAGAGAGCCAGCCAAGTATCGGTCGAAATTTTTGGTATAATAAGTACATATTTTTGGTTGTTGTTAAACAGCTTTCATTTCCAAAATGTCAGTTACTTTCATAACTGCAACAAGTCACCACCACCTGAGTATGCTAATGTTTGTGTAGTCTGTAAGCTTACATAACTTAATTATCTTTTCATAACCTCTTTCTTCCTCTTAAACGGAAGTATATGGTGATTATTATGCTTATTTCTGTTCTTTTTAGATAAACTGGAGAAAATGATTGAGGAACAAAGAGAGAAGTGACCAAGATGTGCCAGTTAAACCTTTTGTTTTCTCCAAGAAGGCCACAAAGCACTGAATGAAATGACACGTCGCATGTAGGATGTGGTGCCAAAAAAATAAAAGAGCCTTGGATAATGACAGCAGAGTAATAACAATATGTGACTCAGCAAATGGGGGACAGGAAACCGGCTTCCTCCAGGTAACGATGTCTTTATCTGCTGGGAGATAGTGTTGGCAGAGGGGAAGAGGAAGGAATTGCCACAATCAGTAAATAGTTTAGTGACAGGGTCCTGATGCAGATCTCTATGAGGAAGGGGAGGTGAAGAAGTCGGGGCCACGGTGGAGTCCTCAGAAGTGCTCATTGTTTTGGAAAAGGGAAAATGATAGTGACAGGCAAAGAGGATAGCAGTGGGTGAAGAGGAATGGAAATATGGAAAAAAAGGTGTATGAGGAAAGTTGGAGGTCACCCTGTGCTGGAAGGGTTCAACTCGGAGAAGCAGAAAATAATATGGGGAGAAAATTAAGAGGGTAAATGTAAATAAGTTGGCCAGTGGGAGAGAAAACTGGCTAATTAATTTGGCCAGATTCTATTCTGAAGGAAGTGGACATACACCTTTGTGAGGAGGGCACAGGTAGGGGTGGTGAGCTTTGTCACTGGCTGTGGGCCACCATGAAGACCACTCTCACTGCCTTCCTGTACTCATGGCTGTCTGCCTTTTGAGGAACTCACGAAGTGGAAGAGTAAATGATCGTGTACTGTTGACACGGAAGAGAAATATGTCAAAGAGGAGCTTAACATCATTTGTTTTTTAAATTAATTCTTAGAGAATTTCTTACAATGTATTTTGGTTGTTTTCGTTCCTTACTTGAAGTGGAAACTTAAGGGTTCTTTGGAGAGTCACTTGTGCTGGATGGTGTTTTGCTGGGGCAAACACGTGAAGAAGTGTTTTCCTGAAATGAACTCAGGTGAAAGACTAAGGCAGTCTCCCGGAGGAATGTTTCACTGAAGCAGACATAGGAGGGAGGGTGTTCTGCTAAAGCAAGCACATGAAGGGACATGTGATGAAGAATTCTTTGCTAGCAATACCCATGTATTGGTCTGCCTTACATTGTGTTGTTGAGTTGCATTTGTCAGGACTCTGCAGACTCGGGCTGATTGGATGCATGTGCTGAGGCAAAAGCTGTACTGAGGCAAGACACATGGAGGACATGTGATGTTGTGATATTTGGAGGGTATAAATAGGACTCTATGGAGTGATGGAAAGACAGCTTGGCTTGCTGCTGGTACAGCTAGCTGTGCAATGCTTGTGAGTCTACCATCTTCGCTGATCTTCACTTCCCTGAGAGAGGCATAGCCAAGAACTTCTGGTGTTTCTGTTTGTCCCTCCTGCTGACTCTGAGACTGAGGCCTGTCTGTCTCTGCTAGGTCATGTCACCACTGTTGCTGACCTGACTCTACTGAACTCAGCTGCTCGTGTATCCATGAAGTGTTTGCGAGTGGATCGAGCTGCCGCTGCTAACCTATAAACTGAACTGCCAATTTCCAGACAACACAGATGGGAGTTGCTCCAAAGAACCTATCTAAACATGTTCACTTCCCCAGTATCATTTCTTTTCCATTACTTCTGGTGGGTGGTGGGCTACAAGGGAAGTTAAAGTGTTTAAGAACCATCATTAAAAATAGGATTTGAAAAAATTAAAACTACACTTACTCCTTACCCCCAACTCTCTCATCCACCCCACCTACCTCTTCATTCCTTCCAGCTAGTTCTCTGTCTCATTGTCTCAGTCTGTCTCTGTCTACCTTTATCTGTCTGTCTGTCTATCTGCCTGCCTGTCTGTCTGTCTGTCTTCAACACACCTAACTCATATGAACTGTTCAGGTACCCATGGATGGGAGGTGGCATCCACTAGAGTGTGGTAGATTTATCAGTGGCCACACTTTTAAAGAAAACAAACTGTTTTTTTTCCCAAAGCTATCAATCATCCATAGCTCTGGTTAGAGGTGGAGCTATTCAGCCATATCTCCCTCCATGGTAGAATGTTGACAGTCTTGAACTTGTGGAGGTTGTAGTCTGACAGTCTCTAAAAGTGGGCAGCTCCATTTCATGGGCTGGGTTCCTGGGCTGAACAAAAGAGAGAAACCTAGCTGAGCATCAGTACTCATCTCTACTTCTGGACCGGCCCCTCAGCTCTTCCTGTCATGAGTTCCCAGCCAAGATGGACTGCATCCTCAAACTGTGAAGCAAAATAAACCCTTCCTTTCTTAAGCTGCTTCTCGCAAGTATTTATTATAGTGACTGGGAAATTCACTAATACAATAAGTATCCAAGATATATTAAAAGCCAGGAGGGGTACAAAATCATAAATGGAAAGAAAAAAAAAATAAGGACTATGCATTAAAGGTATTCCTTAGTGTAAATAGAACAAGATATATATTAAGTTCCCATAATGTATTTCACTATTGAACACACTTATTTATTCATCCACTCTCTCTGATTTATACCTTCTAGTTAAAGTAATTCAGTAATGCATGTTTGTGTGTGTATGTGTGTGTATACTTATTTTCATAGGGAGATGCACACACAACGAGGATGGCACCATTACATTCATATGAAAGATTTTGCCTTCTCTTTGTCTAGTGTCAGACCTCAGGTAATATGCTTTTGCTCTTTCCTTCTGGTTCATAGAATATCCATAAAGAATATCCAATCTTTGGTATTCAGCCTACTTTTATTTTTAATTCCAAATCACTATGTAGATTTGTACTGGTTTTAGTACCTTCTTTCATAGTATGTGTAAGGATATATTGCTTAGCTCTGGGGATTTAGAACCCTCATATCATTAACTCTCTTGTTTATCCTTATGCCAGCTAGATATTTATTCTCTTTACAAGTGAAGCTGATTTCCTATGTGCACATTGGCTATAAGGGCGATTTTAAAGCTAAGAAGAAAATTAGAATAGTTGTCACATCTCCTTTTAATTTAGAAACAAAGAAACAAGGGCCAGAGGTTAATTTTCCAGATAAAATAGAAAATTTTCATTGAGAAAGAACTTACAAGGTCACTTCTTGTGAGACATTAGAATTTGTGTTATTCTGTCATAAAAATAATAGTATTCTCCTAGAAATCTAATTTTAATGTATAATACTATTTATTTATTTATTTACTTATTTATGGAGACAAGGCTCAGCTATATAGCCTTGGAAGATCTGGAACTTGATATATAGAGAACTCAAAATCACATAGATCTGCCTGCCTCTCTCTCCTGAGTGCTGGGATTATATCTTTTAGTAAGGGAAAACTGGGAGAACCTTGATTATTATTATTCCTTCTCCTCCTCCTGTTCTTCTTCCTCCTCCTCTTTCTCCACTTCATTTTCCTCCCTCTTCTCTGTAGAGGATATCGGGCTGACCTATAACTCTCTATTTAGTCCAGTATGGCCTCAAATTTATACTCATGATCCTTTTGCCACAGCAACCCGCCCCCTAGTGTGTGATATAGGTGCATGAGCTACCAGGCCAGTTTGGTAGGTATTTCTTTCCTATAGCCTAGTTCCAGTCTTCAATTCCCAAGCAAAACTTCCTCTACTATATCTAAACCTCAAATTTTGTTTTCTGCATTCACTTTTCTGGTTGTCTTTTTTGAGATGCTAAAAACTGCAGTTTAATTGCAGGTCCTTAGAGTGATTAATATGCTATAGCTTTGAAACTAAATGCTTTCAAATATTTGAATATTGTCTGTTATGTGGAAGAATGTTTGCTTTTATGTAATTCTAACTAGAAGCAGTAAATGAAAGTTGTGAAGATGCCCAGCTCAGCTCAATAGTTAGTCAGAGCCCAGCAAACCAGGATAGATTTCTGATATTCAGTCAGGAATTTCTAGCAACTGGGAAATAAGTAGTCACAAAATGTAGTCTCGGTTTCTTTTGTGCTTATGTTCTGATTGTAACACCTAACTGACTAAGAGGCCAAATGATAGTAAATATTATGAAAAGAAACCAAGAGCAGTAGGAGAATTGAGAAGGCTAGTCCAGTCTGTCTGAGCAGGTGCTATTGAAGCACAGATCCAACTGTGTGCAGGGAACAGCCATGCAAAGAGCTAGAAGGAAGTTACTTTTATCAGCATAGGGCAGAACAGGTAAAAAAGAGTCTTGAATGAATGAAGAGAATGGCTTCTTTATGAGTTAGTGAAGTCTTTGAGAACAGTTGAGTGTCTGGATTACTTTTCAGGGTGTCTAAGAAAATAATCTCTGATAGTAGGAAGTTAAAGCAGTTAGTCTTGATGTTTCTTTGTAGTTTGAAGATGCTATGTATTTGCCTAGCATCACAAAATGATTTAGAACTTAAAATGAGAGAAACTTAGAAACAGAGGATGTGTCAAACTCTGTCTTGAGTAGGAAACAATGAAACTGAGTTGGGGTTATTTGTGAATAAGCTTGCTAGGCATTGACATTGAAATGGAGAGGGAAAAATTGAGCTAAATATAAAGATTGGATGGGGGCGTGATGAATCAGAAGTTAAAGTAATTTAGGTCATTCAGTTATACACAGATGCATAAGTACTCTCTAAATGATTCAGAAATCGTAGGAAATAACTTTTAAGAGCTGATAGGAAACTTTGTATGAGAAGCAATTTTTCATGAAACAATTGTTCATAACCGTCACGCGGTGTATCATTTTTAAATTAGAAAAGCAGAAATGGTTCAAGGAGTATTTATATTTATTTGAGTTTCTCTAAGGACAAATGTTGCCACAGATCTTCATTTTAATAACAAATTTCATTTTAGATGTAAAAAAATGTCTTTGCCTTATTTTAACTTTTAAAATCAGGAATCTCAAAAGGGTAATTTGACTCAGAATTTGTTTACTGTTAGAATTAAAAAAGAAAGTCAGTTCATCTGTTTTGGCATTGATGGGAGCCCTTAGGAAAGGAAATGCGCTTTTAGAGTTAAATGGAAGGATGTTAATATTTTTAGAAAAGCTTCTAGCATTATAACACGTGGAATATAAAGTAAATTGCACTAATGATAGATAAAAATATGAGGCAGATTTCTGTACCAGATTTTGGCATCCAAGATTGACTTGCATGGTCATTATTTGTATTCTAAGTTTTGACTTTAAATCAGGTAGTTTTTTAAGGAAGAGAGTGCTCCCTTTTTCTCATTCACACATATATCTTCTTCCTCTAAATTGAAAACCTCTCAAAATCAGTGACATCACACAGAAACGAGGAGGTCCACACAGTGAGATAATGGTGGCCAGAAGACCACCACTCTTGCCATTTGATTGAAGAGAACAACTGAGCTTCAAAAGAGTAAAATCTTGGTGAAACATAACATCGTTAAGTCAAGAAGAGAAAGTGCCAAGACTTGAATGCATGAGAGTTCTCTCATCATTGGGCCAACTCCAAACTAATTCTGCTCCTTCCCTGATGTTTATGGGGAACAGATGTAGTGCCACTGTGGTCTATGTGAAATTAGTTCTGCCTACTTCTATTCTGAAAGCACATGTGTATTACACATGTATATTTAGCTAAAATGGGCCATATTTCATCAATTTCTCACATAACATATTTTCCTTGTAACACAGGAGTGAGTAGAAGAACTTGGGAATGAAACCAACAAAAGATAAACGAGAAGGGTCAGACCAACATGGTGGTGGGAAGATACCATGCGTGCATCGGTGATGGTGTTGGTTTTGTCTTGTTTTGGTATGTTGAATGAGAATATTGTCAGGGATACCAGTGAAGCTGAGTTGTATAAAATATGAAAAGTTATAGAATAAAAACAGCTACTCAAAGCCAAATTTGTTCCTAGGATTGGTCATTTGTGGCAATCCTTGGCTTTTGATGTAATAAGGAATGAACACAATATAGCAACTGAAATGAAACAACAGATCTATATGGGCCAGACATTATAGTCTGGGAAGAACAGTGTTTGGGGAACAGCACAAAAGATGGCGCTGAATTATCTCAGTTTTAATTTGCATAGATGCATCTCCTGCTTCGATAATTGGTTTGGGCGTAGAAAATTTGTGAAACTAAGTATCAGAAGATAAATCAAGGCATGTAGAGAACTCATATCAAGTTCACTTACTGTGACTGGTGTTTGGATACCACAGGTAGATTGACTGAAGAAGCAAAAGAACGTTGGCAATGTTCAAAAGACTTGAGATCTTCACAAGGTTTCTTCACCACAGAGAGTATTTGTTATATGTTCATTGTGTCTATCACTTAGGTACTTTTCCATGTTGCTCGAGACCGTTTCCCTGGAAAGTTCCTTTTTGATTCCTGATTGTATTAGGTGATGACCATCCTGACATTACTGCATATGGCTCTCCCAGTGCATTATAACATATGTCTTTACACAGGTGTAGTTTACTGTGGTAACCTAAAATAGTTCATAGCATTTTTTTAACTGGTATGGAGTTTAGAATTGGTAATGTTTGCAATCAAGAGGAGGAATGGGAAAGAATCACAGCTTAAAAATGAGATCAAGGGACTGAAGGGATAGCAGTCACTAGGGTGCCTACTCCACAAGTCTGCTAGCCTGAGATTACATCCTAGAACTCACATAACAAGCATGCTATAACATCATCATTTGGGAGCAAGATCCCTAAGGCTCATTCCAGTCAACCAAGCTGAATCTAAGAGCTTCAGGCCTAGGGACAGATTCTGTCTTAAAAGCATAAAGATGGAGAATGATTGAGAAAAGACATAGACTTTGCATGCATCTGTATGCATGTGCACATGTACCTACATGTACACTAACAACTACATACAGTACACACATATACACAACACACGTTTATACCCTCTCCAAAACTGAAAGATTAAAGTAGCATCTAAGAGCTTTACTCAGTGTAAAATTCTGCTCACAACAATGCTAAAATGTCTGTTGCTTGACATTCCTAACACGTCAAAGGAGATGCAATAAAGTCAATTGACTACAACTATATTTTGTGCTAGGAACAATGAACTTAGGGAGTTGCCGAATTCTGTTGGAATTTCACATTTCCAGGAAATAAGTTTGGCCATTTCAAGAAAGGATTGGTTGTTAATCCGTCTGCATGCTGAAGAGATCACTATGTGGAGGGCGGTCTTGAAGTATACAGCTTCCTGTCCTCCCTTTTTATTAATACTGCATATTCTTGGAGCCAAAGGCAGGGCCAGGATTTTCTTTGAGTTCTTTTTAACTTGCCCTGTCAGCACAGCTATTTGCATGTATCTACCATCACTCTGAAGCTCATTGCTAAGACGTCTAGTCTCTGAAAGGATGGTTTCCTAGTCACACATGACTGGAGACAGCATAACTCAAGAGTCTGTGTTTTAGACATCCAGTGAGAGCAATTGTGGCTAACTTTTGAAGACTTTGACTTATTTCTGTTTGGAAGAACAACACATTCTCTGACTTCTGCCATTCCAATTCACCTATTTTTCTTTTTCTTTTTTTTCTGTCAACCTGCAGTGACTGGTAAGACTGTGGTTGTAGTTTTTGTGGGATTTGTACCTGTTCTGCTATACTTTTAAGCAGCAAATTTTAACCACTTCTATGGCATCCCGAGGATTAAAATATTTTTTATCAATTATTTGGGAATTTTACATAATATATCTTCATAATATATATGGAGAATATTAATCATATTCTCCATAACTCCTCCTTGAAGTTACATTCTTAGAAGTTCATGCTAACTGTGGTTTTGGAGCATTGAATGGGACATAAATCTGACAAGCTCTTTCTACAACTGAAAACAATATGGTCATGTAGAACAATAGACCATAAAGGTTTAGAGATCCTGGGATCTCGGTGGCCTTGACACAGGATCATGTAGGAAAGCTCCAAGAAAGTCCAGATGGAGGCAGCTTCTCTTTTCCCTGGAGGAGAGAAATACGGGAATAGCAGGGTCTAGATCACTTTATGCAGAACAGGAGATATTAGTAAAGATTAAATAAAGTCTCTCAGGTACAACCCGGAAGAGACAGCTGAGATCACCACCTATGGCAAAAGTAGGGTGAGATTTGCTCTTTGTTCTAGGATGGTTCTCAAGAATTGTGAAGTATCATTTGCAGGAATAACATGGAAGCAGTTGGATTTTACACACTGTAAAGTGTAAAGGCTACGTGAAGATTAACAAGCAGAGATTTTCCAAAGTATTAATACATGAACTCTGTAATTATAGGAAGTTGACTTTAAACATATAAAATGAATGTTATATGTAAATAAATAAAACATTTAATAAAAAAAGAAACAAATGAACTTTATGAGTATTTAAAATGGAGAGAGAATGAGGACATATTAAGATGTTTGCCCTGTGACCTATGAGTGTGAATTAGCTGCTTCCCAAACTCAAGACTTTGTGGGAGAAGACTAACTTCTTGGGCACTGTGAGTATGCATTATTTATAATCATTTCACTCATGTTAAATGGAGGCAGAGTGAGTAAGTTTGTTTCCATTCAGATTAAACTACATCTGTGGGCAGATACTGAAGTGGACCATGTCCACTGTCTGAGTTTCCTGTTGCTACCTTAACCAGTTATCACACACATCAGAAATGTGTCCTCTCAGACCTCTGGAGCACAGGAGTCTGGAATCAGTTCTTCCTCTGGAAGGCTCTAGGGAAATGCCTTTGGTCATTTGCAGTTCTTGGAGGCTATCAATGCACCTCAGCTTGAACTGTAAAATGCTTACCTTGCTTCTGATTGCTTCTAAAGTCTACTCCTGTAAATTCAGTACGACCTTATCTTCAGCCTGAACTATGTGTATCTGTAATCATCCTGTTTTCATTCAGAGGCAGAGTCAGTAACAGCTGGAGGATAGGAGGTGTACTACGCATGTCTGTCTGGACATGGCCTGGCTGCTGCCCTCATGAACTTACAGCAGCTGCTGTTACCTGTGTAAGACATACTCAAGATGGAGCCTGCTAACATTCCAGCATAGATGAGGCAGGTATACATAAGGTCCCACCCCTAGCTGACGACCTATTAGTAGTTAGTGGCTTCTTAGAGAGAGACAGTCATTTTTCTTCAGGAGTGCCCATGATTCAGTAAATATCTCTATACTCACCACATGGAAGCAACTCTCATTAAAATCAACTTAAGGACAATTAATTTAATTTAATTAAGGAAAATGTCCTTAAATCAAAGGACATAAATGAAGGAGAGGTATGTGTTGGGAAGAAAAGGAGGAGGATAAGAGATAGGGATAGGGCAAGACTGTGATCAAAATACATTACATACATGTGGGAACTTCTCAAGAATAAATAAAACATTATATTCCAAAAATTAGTTTGCTATTTTCTGTGGTAAGAATTTTCTCTATTCTTTTACAATCTACATCTTATAAAGTAAGTAGTATCAATCAAAACATAAATTAGAATTTTTCAATGACCTTGGCTTTTATCACTAACTTTAGGTCACTGTTTAATAAATCTCTATCCCATCATTAAGAGATACCTGTGATCAGGAAAAAAAAATCAATTTCAATGTATGCAAAAGGCATGGCATATTGTTTTCAGAGCAGTGTCAGTAATTTACTGTTCTTAGTAGGTTGCTGATGTCCTTTAGTAGGTCTGCTGATGTCCTTTAGTAGGTCTGCTGATGTCCTTTAGTAGGTCTGCTGATGTCCTTTAGTAGGTCTGCTGATGTCCTTTAGAAGTTTAATCGGGCTAAGAATGCTTGGTCTGAAGGTTTTCTTTTTCATTCATTTATAGTTTTTTAGGTTTTCACTTGCTGTTCACGCTTGGTTCAGTTGTGCTAGTACGGTAGACATGTTTTATGCTTAGTATTCAAGAATTTAATCTCTATTAACAAGAAAATGTTGGCAAGTCCCGTGTTTGAGGAATGCGTGCACACTTGTGCACATGTCTAGTTCATTCTATTCTGCAGTTGGTTGCAGAATTTGGAGTTCTCAGACCTCCAAACTGAGTCATGATTTTAAAATATTTAACTCCCAGGTCTTCCCCTAGACAAAATCTTCCTGTCTGTATAAAGCTCTCAAATATCTTTGGTACCTGATCTCACATAGAGCAGGAGTACAGTGGGTCTCTGTGCTCTGTATATTCCATTGTCCCACACCATGCTCAGCAGAAATTTAAGCCAAATGTGCATTTTTAAAAATACGCCGTGAATGGATGATCTCAAGACGTTTCTGATTGGAAACATTGTTTCAGACAGGCAGTGCCAGCATATGGGCATCAATGGACAGTGATGATTTTGAGAGTCCGAGGCAGGAAGCTTTCATCCATTTTCCTAAATTTGAGCAGTGAGTAAGAAGCTGGCCATGGTCCGGTCAGAGTTCCGCTTTGGGGATGTGGCTGTTGTAATACAATAGTCACATTGAATGGGAGGCTGTAATTCAGGCTTTCAGCAAATGCTCCAGTGTTCTGGGTTGGGTGACTTCTGGCTCATTTTCTCTCATTATTTTCCCTGTAGAAAAAGTATATAGCCCACTCCTGCTGCCAAACCTTGGAGTTGCCTACTTGAAGTCACCAGCAACTTGAATGTGAAACACGTGAAACCTGGCATTTCTTTACAGGGTGGCAGATGGCAAATGACCCTCCTTCTGCTTAGTGGGGAAAGCTGTGAGTAGCTTTTGGACTTAGCTAATGACCCTTGTTAATGGCACACTCTACCTCTTAAGCTGGAAGTTTGATTGGCAGGACATTGTCTAGAGATAAGGTTATATCCTAGTCTGTTTGTGCTGCTATAGCAAAATCATTGAGCCAGAATATTTTGCAAATAAATTCGGATTTATTTTTACACAACTCTGGGGACCGGAAAGTCCATGATCAAACTGCCTATGGATTCAATGACTGGTGAGGGCTAATCTTATTTCTATCATGGTTGTATCCTTATATCACAGAAGGGGACCCAAAGGAAGAAATAATCTGTCCTCACATGATAGAAGACCTGTAAGGACAAATTAAGTCCTACAAAGATCTTATCATCACTTTTATAAATAAATAATCCATTTGAAGAAGAGGATTTCTCTCCACATACTCACTCCCAACAGGCCCCTCCCTTCATAATACTACCAAAGAGGATTAAGTTTCAACATGAATTTTGGAAAGGGTAGGAAAAAAACAGGTTATGGAGTAGGTGTGGTATGGTAAAGACAGGAGGTAGACACTTACTTCACAGCCAGAGAGACTCAGGGAAGCTATTACAAGGTGACGTGTTTTGGTTGAAGCCCCAGGCAGGGAAATTAGAACTGTAACAGCCACTGCCCCATCTTTCTACTAGAGATGAGACTTTTGAGAGGTCATTTATAAACACTCAGGATTAGAGGTTTCTACTGCAAATATCAAGTGTCTTCAGTTTCTTTAGTGCTATCTGTCTGAGATCCTGTGTTTAGAATTTGAACGCAGCCATATTGCCTCATAAAAGACAGATCTCCACACTTGGCAAACAATAGCCAATTATTTCTTAATGATAAGTGGTCTTATGGAACAGAAATAGAAACAGTCTTGTTTTTGTTGCGTTCATTCCCTGGGCAAGAGATTTGCTTGCCAAATTTCTGGTACCTGAATCCAGATGCTAATCATTGGATAAGATTTACCACCCGTGGGTGGATCCGTATCAGCTGCCTTTTGCAAAGCACATGGCATCCTTGGATCTCATCCGACTCTGGAGCCTTTGGCTTTTAGTTTTATTCTAGCTGTACTTTTGCCAACCAGCACTGTATAGACTTGTTCAGCATCATGGAACTCAGTTAATACTGTGCTCTTGATGTCAGCCGAGGTCCAGCAGTAGCAAGGATGTGTGGGACTAGTTTATATCCACTCACACAGTTTCTTCTTGTTTTTATAATCAGTGTAACTGAAGACCATAAGTCACAAGGACTACCATAAAGACTGGATTCTCTAGGTTTCACAAATCACGAAGAAACAGAATCTATTGTCACAATTTCTTAGTGTAGTAGTTTGGCTATATTTTGTAACATGTTCTTCTAATGATAACATTTATTTTTATGCATTAGAATAATGTCAGGATAAGTAGCTTGATTTTATTTAGTGTAGTTAATGTGAATATGGTTATAGTATTAAAATGGTGTGATTATCATAGTGAGCAGATCCATGTTTGTAAATGATTCCTTCGGGTTCTGTACACATTTGGAGCAATTGCTGGAATTGCTGAAGGCACACCTGGCATCGACCCCAGAAGCAGGTCGGTGAATGCAGTTGTCACTGCCTTGACAGACAGCACTGGCACACAGACAAAGAGCAAATAGAAATCTCAAAATGTAGAGAAACAGTGATTGAAAGGGGATAGATAGTTATGCAGGCATAATTTGAAGTGAGTCTGTTTTGTTAAAAAAAAAAAAAAAAGCCTGCTCCTAATATCAGTTAAAAATAACTAAAAAACTAAAAAATTTTTCCTGTGATTTACATTTTGCCATGGGATATTAACTCTTGCTTCAAAGTAAAGAGATACCACCCAAATATTTGGAAAATTTGAATGGGCTATCTGAAGCATGTGAGAGACAAAAGAGCAGCTGGGTTGAGCTTCTTGGTTAAGTTCTTGCATGGACATTTCAGCTGGCAAATATTTTCAAAGAGGAAAAGAATATGTCCTTGTTAATGGGATAGGTTATGGAGAGACGGGGCAGATTTTAATTGTGTAGATTGTGAAGTTGCAGAACAAGATATGTAGAGTTTATAATAATATTGTGTAGTGGTGAATTAGTTAAACTGCTTGGGCTCAGCCAGGTAGCACACATGCTGCACCTGCAAAAGAGCTCTTTGAATTTGCGAATGACAAACACACACATACACACAAACACACAGACACACACATACACACACACACACACAAAGACACAGACACACACACAGACCACAGGGAGAGAAAGGAGAAGAGAGATAGAGAGACACAGACACACACACATACCCACACACAGACACACACACCAGCTAATTTTGATATGTCTTGAGCTAGTCAAGTTTTTTCTTATTCTCTTCCAGAGGTCAGTAGCTTCCCCACTACAGGAAGACTGCAAGTTAGAAGCCTAGAAGGGCTTAAGTAAAACCTTCAAGTTAGTGTATGAAGAAGCCAGCTTGAATCAGCCCACTTTTGCCACCTTGCCAATGATCTGCCAATAAACTATCTCTGCTTCTGCTCTGTATGTCTCTGTCTCTGCCTAATTCTTTGTCCTGGGACATAAGAACCTGGGATATCGGTACCCCCCACCCCCGGGCTCTCTCTGAACCTCTTAATCCATTCTAATTCTCTGAGACTAAAATGCTGTTATCTCTTCCAGTGCTGATTTTATCATAGCCTTTAAAACATTTTTGGAGTTATTATGGCAAGATGAACGTAGTATTCTTCCTTGAAGTGTATTAGTTTCATACAATTGTGTTTGTATTCTTATGTATATGATGATTTGAATAGGAATGGCCCATATGAGTCTTGTGTTTGAATGTTTATCGAGAATGAGTGGCACTATGAGGAGGTATGTCCTTACCGGAGTAGGCGTGCCCTTGTTGGAGGAAGTGTGTCACTGTGGAGATAGGCTTTGAGTCATATATGTTCCCAGTGGCACAGTCTCTTTCTGCTACCTGTGGATCAAGTTGTAGAACTCTCAGATGCTTTTCTAGCATTACGTCTGCCTGCATGCCTCCGTGTTTCTCACTATGATGACAATGGACTAAACCTCTGAAATTGTAAGCAGCCCCAGTTAGATGTTTTCCTTTATAAGAGTTGCTGTGGTCACGATGTCTCTTCATAGCAATAAAATTCTAACTAAGACAATATATTTGGTCATTTATTTGAAAGTTATTTTCTTGTTCAATTTTTTTGTAATATTGATTTTTTTTTGAGTTAGTGGAAGTTTTATTTGATCCAGTAAGTGCATTCTATTTTTTACCATATATTTTATGTCATCTCTCTCAATGGGATTTTTATGATATTTTTTCATTTTGAATTCCTGGCAATATTGACAGAGCAATGTTAATGTGGCTCTGAGAACGCTTCTTATCTTTCTGACTTTTATATTTGTTGACTTCTCAGACATGGTCTTATAGCCTAGGCTGGGATGATATAGCTCAGGCTAACTCACTGGAACAATTGTCCTGCCTCAGCCTCCCAAATGCTGGAATTATAGGCTTGAGTCCCTACCCTCAACAGTCCTTTCTGGTGTTGCTGAATTTTCTCATGAACTCCTTCATTGGGAGTGTAGTTGATGAAAACTTCACTGCTCCCTGCCCAAGCATCCTCACTGAAGTGGTGCTGACATGCCACTAGTCAACAATACTAAATGTTACTAGTTTGCCATGTTAGCTTGAAGTTTTGGATATGAACACTAATTGTAACTCCTAGACTTAAAACAATGAGCTTTTGAAGGCTTGTTGAGTCGTCATTGACATTCTAGTAATTACCTCCATGAGGCAGTGTCTGTTCTTACCTGCCCCTCCTCTTGCATTAGAATACGTTTATTAGAATGACCTTTTACCTACTTCTGAAAAGAGTGTATTGCTTTAGATATTGTAAGTTTACCGGTTATTAACAGAGGAGAAGTTGATCAAGTCTGTCTTAATGTCCAACAAAATCTGAATGTAAACGTTGTGAGTAAAGCTGGCATTGTTCTTAAAATTTGCAGACTCACTTTTTCCAAATGGCAATACAGAGCAATTTGTTCTTATTTGCCTATCATTAGCTTGTTTTCCTCTTATTATCATCTTTTCATTTTGGCATTAAGGACTCAACTTGGGACCCAGAACATACTAAGCATGTCCTACTTAGGAACTACACCCTGTAGAACATCTTTGCAATTGCTTAGAGGGTTGGGCTTTCCAACACTTTCCTGTACTGTGAGTGATGGACTCTCTTGTAGACTTCACTGCATAAAAAGATTAATCTCCTTTGGCATAGAAACTGAACCTTCCTGCCCTGCCCTGTGAAGTTGAAGGGATAATGAATATTGCATACAATGCTAATTCATCCTGACAGACTTGCCTAAGTCCTGGAGATGCTTGCCTCCCAGGAGCATCCTCCTGTGCCCTATGCAATATGTTGGGAATCTGGATGTTCACATAATTCTCAAAATGACTCAGCCGAGTGCTTCCAAAGATGTTTGGCCAATATTTAGGTGAAAATCCCAAGTCTGAGACTAAACATTGAAAGCAACTTAGGACACAGTCATGAAAATCTCATAGCGAATTATCAGCCGATTTTATATGGAAACACAGAAGAATAAACTCAAGGTCATTTAGAGAAGACTATAGTACAATAGGAAGAATAGCACAGAAGTTTCTCCTACGGGAGTGCTTTCCTATGGAGACACTATTTTTCCTCTGGGCTATGTTTGGCACAATTGAATAAAAAGTTCCAGCTGTTCCATTAACTACTAGTTAATGATGTCATTAAGGGTTGGTAATTAGCTTGTCCAAAAGAAAATAGAAAGGGAAACATTGGCAAATGTATTAATAAAGGAAAAATAGAGACTTGTTTTAGACAATGGGTGTACCATTGGCTTAAATACTTTTATTTTGTGGTGACTGGAAGTATGAAAAGAGGTGAAGGAAAAAGAATGATAAATCTTGTCCAGGCTGGAGGTCTGGGAATGATCGAGAACACTTTAACCATGAACTGAGACCACAAGAAAAGGAAGTGAAATGTTGAATCTAGTCAACCATATACAATTCTGTACACTCCATATACAGAAAAACCAAGGGAGTTGTAGCAACTGTGTCATAATAAGTCAATTTAGCACGATGTTTTCTTAAGAATATGAGAACTGGAGATAGACAAAACTGCATTTGAATCATAACTATATGTCAGAGATGTTGGAATAGGGTGGTGTCATGTTACTGCTCCAGTCAGGAATCTCTCTTTATTCAGCATACAACAGAAAATTGAATCACCCGTGCCTCAAACATTAAAGCAAATCTCAGACAACGAGAATATTGGAGGTCAGGTCATTTTGGGGCTGACTCACTCAAGAATTTGACAGAATCACCAGGTTCCAGTCCCTTCCATCTCTGCTCTACCATTCTCATCTCTTGTCCTTCTGTCATATACCAATGGTCAATGATGCCCTGAGGAAATGACAGGCCTATAAGGGTAGAAACTACTATAAACAAACAAACAAACAAACAAACAAATAAATGGGTCCTAAGCAAGCTGTTACCAATGGAGTATTTCTCAGCCTTCACTAAGTTCTCTTTGTTTTGGACTGTGTCAAAGAGTTGTCATACTCCTGTGCTTGAAGAAAAGTCCAGCTGCTCAGTATCTTGGAGGACCAGTCCACAAACCAGGCCTGCCTCTGTGGCTGACTAGAGGCTATTTGGAAGTCAACAGGAGTTGTTCACACAGTAAATGATATCTCAGTAAGCTGTAAATAACGAATAAATATTAGTACATCCTTTGCAGAATTTCTGTTTAATGGATGTTATAGCATTTGTGAATCATCAAGTTTGTTTATAAAGAATAAGAAAAACAGACGAGGAAGACAGATCAACTTCAGTGATAAGGGCTAAGAATTTATGTTCCTATAAAATGCATGTGTTGAAGCTGATGTTACAAACTGGCGATTAGGGTTAAGGCAGAGACCTCGTCATGGCAAAGCCCACAGTGGTGGAACTGATACCGTTATTAAGGAAGTCTAAAGTGGCGTAGTAAGTCTTCTGCCATGTAATATTACAGTAGAAACTCAAAGCAGGCCCCAACAGACAAAATCTGCTGCTGCCTCAATCTTAGACTACCTCGCCTCTAGAACAGTTAGATAAAAATTTCACGTTTATAATCCACCTACCTCTTTTGTATTTTGTTATAACAGCATAAGTAGATTAAAATCCTCAGTGACTGATTGCCAGGAAGTGGTGTCTGTGACATTCCCGATACAGATTAAGCTGATGAAATTAGGAAAGAAAGCATAGATATGTTGACTTAGTAACACAGAAGGAGAACCAAAACAAAACTACCCAAACTTATAATTTTCAGATTATATCATTTTGGTCATCTGTTGGTAGCACCCACCCATTGTGGTCCCATGTATCTTTCCTAAAAAATAAAAACCCCAACATACAAGAGCCATGGCTGCTTAGCTTATTGTTGTAAATCGAAGAGGCTGTGACTGTATCTGCTCTCATGTCTTTTATATAAAAATATGTTTATTATAGGTATCTCTCATCTCTTAACCCCTCACTCAAGGTCAACTCTGCTATTTATAAGACAGACAATATTCAATTGGTGCCATGTGAACTGAGCCCAAAGATCACCAAGAGACTTCGCTGAGAGACAGAACACTCACTGACAGCACTTCATAGACACCAAATATATTTCATTAGTTATAAAGAGTTAAAATTGATATGAATTTCATACCTAAATAATTAGGTCCAGGAGTCTAATATCACTGGTAAACTTTGAAAGAAACATCTTAAAACACAGAGTAAATTTTTAGTTGCTTTAAAATAATTAAAAATAGTGATTTATAGCCTTGATAAAATCAGGAATATATCTACATCTGTTTCTTTGCATCAATACAAGAAAAGCTGTCCCCCTTTCCCTTGGGAATAATGATGATGTAAACTACTTACTATATCTTCATGCCAAAATACATTGCCTTTTCCTATTCAATCTCCATATGGATGTAAAAACAGCAGAAAACTGAATGATTATAAAACCAAATTGAATTTTTCTTGGGCTATGCAGTTTTCTTGATTCAGAAGTTGAGTAGTTAGTCATCCATTTTTGTATCTACAGACAAAAGGAGTAATCTACTGTAGTCTGTCTGCCCCTCTCATGTGTGTGAGTATGTAGATGTGAGTGTGTGTCAAAAGTCAACACTGAGTGTCATTTCTCAGGATCTATGACCTTATTTTCTGGTTCAGTGTTTGTTACTAGGACTTGGAGCTCCCTGATTTGACTCCATTGGCTGATCAGTGAGCCCAAGGAACCTCCTGCCTTTGTCTTCTCATTTATAGCATTAGACCTTTGTATCACCATGCTTCTGTGGTTGGCTTTTTACATAGGTGCTTAGTGTCCAACTTTGGTCTTTAATCTTAAACCATGATCATTTTATCAACCAGCTCTCTATCTTCTCAACCTCTCTGCTATTTGACATTTGAACTAATAAGGGCCAGTGCATATCGGTTTTACCAAGGAGTGGAAGAGTGATTCTCAAACATAGGAAAATATATGAGACATGCTTCTCATTCTCCAATCTCTCCTTTTGTTTTGACTCAATGATTTGGAAAAAAAATAGATGTCAGAAAAAAGTAGCGCTTAAAATTATTCTTTGTTGTAATACAAGGCAACAACCTTGAGAGAAATAAGGTCTGGGGTTTAGAGATAGTAGGAAGGAACTTATGATAGTCATAGCGGAAAGCAGACATCTTAGCCAGGGTGCTAGCAGGATTAGGGGAGATCAAATACATTAGATAAAGAAACATGCATTTTCTTGAGATCTTTGCCTGTTGAAATGATTGCTTATAGCAATGTTAGAAGGGAATTAAAACAAGCTGGTCATTTTTGTGGGTTCAGATGAGTGAGGTGACAGTTTCAAAGGAAGGGCCACATTTAGTCCTTTTAGTCTTGTTCATCCTTATTATCTGAATCTACTTCCTCCCTTTAAGGTTTTTGTCCTGTCTACCTCCGTCCCTTTGGCATACTCAGTGATGCTGGGAATGGCTTCATTTGATCCTAAGGGCAAAACTCAATTGTAAACACACTGTAGCACTGTCTCTGTATGGGTGAATTTGGCCTCCCCTCAATTTCTAAATGGCAGAGTCTTGACTTCTAATAAAATCTTGAAAAATCCTTAGTAAGAGTTTTATCATCTCATTAGAACTCCAGTCATTAGGGAACTTGGCCAGGCATCCTGTCACTTTTGTGTGTGTGTGCTCTCCCACTACGCCAATTTGTCTATTCATTCATGCATTTGACATGGTCATAGGAATTTCTATCTCGAGCATGAGAAAGTTGCAGCATGGATTGGTATTGGACTGATCATATTAGACAAGACAAATCACTGAGAAAACTTCAGTAGAAAACAACACTTAAAAAAAAAGTGAGTAGTTTTTCTTATGGATCTTCTGCTTTTTTGTAGACGTCTTTAAAATAATAGACTTGCTTAGGGTAAGTGTTGGAACACTTCAAATAAATTACTTGACATACTTTCTGGCCTGCCAATGGAAAGAAAACCATGTATTTAAGGCAGAGGATAACAGTCAAGTTGCATTAAAATCTGTGAGTTTTGAAATTGTTAATCAGATAATAGATAATTTCTCTTCTGCACTTGTGATTTGTGGTTGTCCAAGCATTCTCAAATAACCCAAATGGCTCAGAATCTAAGGGAAAAGTTTTCAAACTAGGTTTATATGAAATGAATGCTAATTGACAAAAGTAGACTATAAAAATCATAGTTAAAAAGATTCAGATCTAATCTAACACAATGCTAATAATGTAACTATCATGTTCTGGCTTCTCTATACTTACTTCTTTATAAATAACAATAAAATAAACAACACAATGTTAATGATTAGGATAATTTTATTATGTTTTTATATTTTTCCTTTTCTATATAAATATCAATGAATATTATTTGGAGAAAAATATTGTTTATATTTAAATTTGTACATTTGTCAATAATTTGATCTTGAAAAGAGACAAGAGTCCCAAGAAAGGTGATAGTCTCACAGCCATTCCAGGATTATGTGAGGGACAGCTCAGAGTTCTGCTGTGCCATTGCCAAAAGTGGTCTCCTCTGACCTCTTATCAATGCATTTCACTTAGATTAAAAAAAAAAAAAATTGGCGAGCCAGGTGGTGGTGGCGCACGCCTTTAATCCCAGCACTTGGGAGGTAGAGGCAGGCGATTTCTGAGTTTGAGGCCAGCCTGGTCTACAGAGTGAGTTCCAGGACAGCCAGGGCTATACAGAGAAATCCTGTCTTGAAAAACCAAAAAAAAAAAAAAAAAAAATTGGCTTAAATTGGCAAAGGTAGAGCTCATTATATCAATGACTGACAATATGAGAGCTGTTGATATTTTGAGGGCTGTGGAAAATTCAGATATTTTATAAACTTACCTAGAAAAGTCATGGATAATGAAGCTAAGATTAAAATAGACAATGAAGCTGTCTTATAGCATAAATTTAAATAATGTAATCAAGGGAAACTGGTCCTCAGTTGTACAAGATGTCTCTGTGTGTGTTGTGTGTACATGTATGTGCATGTATTCATGTAGGCACACTTGTGCTAGGCACACTTGTGCGCATGTGTATATGAAGCCAGAGGTCAGTTTCGTATTCATCTTCAGAAACTATCCACTTTGTATTTTGAGACAGGGCAGTGAGGTAATACCCAACACTTAAAGAACATAATTGGGACAGCCATATTTGCCGGGCAGTGGTGATGCACTGCCTTTAATCACAGCACTTGGGAGGCAGAGGCAGGCGGATTTCTGAGTTTGAGGCCAGCCTGGTCTACAGAGTGAGTTTCCAGGACAGCCAGGGCTACACAGAGAAGACCTGTCTTGAAAAACCAAAAAAAAAAAAAAAAAAAAAAAAACACATAATTGGGACACAAATGTAAACAGGATTTTTACAATGCCAAGTAAGAAGAGGTCTTGCGCTGTGAATTGGGAGGGATCCCTCTGTCTCTGTCTCTCCAGGATGGGTAACAATATCCTCTTTAAAATGATCTAGGGTAGAAACTTGTGTTTGCACATTAAATGCTTCACTGACTGAGGTATATCCCCAGCCTGACAAAGGTCCCATGTTTAAGAATGCAAAGGGATCCTGAGACAAATAGCATGCTAATGTCTCCCGGGGGAGAGCCTGCACCTGCCACACAATTTTTTCTTTCATATTCCACAAAATTGCTTCTGTTAGATTGTGAGTTGTGATAATCCTCCTGCTGAGTTGAAGGACCACCAGGAGTGCTCTGTGAAACCTATTATCATGGATGCAGGAGTTGGAAGGGCGCCAGTGCTTTTTGTTTACAGTGTGTTGTTACTTTTAGCAACCATGTAACCAAACAGCTGTCAAGAAGCAATTCTGGATATAAGGTTTATTTTGGCTTGTAGTTGGAGGGACTACAGTCCATCAGGGTTGGGAGGGCACAGAGGTGCCTACAGTTGTGCTGTAGTGGAACCATGGAGGTAGGTGTTTGAAGTCTTGGTGTTTGATGCTGGGGTTATGGAGGTGGTGATTGTGTGGTTGGGTTTGGTGTTAGAGACATGATTCCTTTAAGAGTCAGTGAGGGGGGATTGTCACTCATCTTCCTGTTTTTCATTTCTACTTTTACTCCATCCAGGCCCAAGTCCCAACCACTTCATTCTCTAGAATGCCCCTTTGTAGGCATACCCAGAAGTGTGCCTTGTTAATTAATACCTTAGGCATTTCTTAACCCAGTGGAGTTTACGTCAGAATTAACCAGCTCAACCTATATGGTTTCATGAAGTATCGCTAGAGAAATTTCATAATCATAAAAATGACTGAGTTTCTTCTCTGTGACTAATGCACATTAGTAGATGTCTCCTGTAGGTGGGATTCTTGACCTTTTCCCATATTACTGCCACTGTTTGCATCCTTGTAGCTGTTGTTGGCACAGTTTACAGCCTGTTGTAGTAGAAGAAATTATTTAAACCCAAATTTGTTGCTGTAAGATCTCCTACCCGAAGGAGACCAGTAAAGGAAAACACAACTCAATAATTATGGTATAAATTGCATGCCTAGATTGGTAGATGGCAGATTTACCATTACACTACTCTTAATCCCCGGCTATGAGATCCCTTATAACTTGCGGTTTATCCAGGCCACGTGGTTGTCCTTCCGGCTCCGGCTCCTCCATTGTAAGCTTCCTTCTACACCAGCTTCCTTCTGCCTCTACTTCTGCTTCCTTCTCTGCTTCTACCTCTGCCTCCCTTCTGCTCTACCTTTTATATCAAATTCCTCTCACTCTCTCCTCCCCTAAGCCTTTTTCTCCACCTCCCCTTCTACTGCCCAATCTCTGGCTCTAGCCTTTATTTTAAGGTTTTAATTGGACAAGTTTACAAGATGTCACCTGTATACAGATTCAATCATCTCTGCAGCCCTCCCAGGAAAGTGAAACTAGGATCAAAATACAAGGCTGGGGCTATCCACTGGGAACTAGGATCAAATACAAGGCCGAGGCTATCCACAACAGCCTGTCTTTATATAGATCTTCTTTTGGCCCTTCATGATATTGGTGCTGCTGTTTGTTCCCATTTCTATATGTATTTCCACACACATGAACATACATGAGTTGTTTGGGGCAAAATGTACATGTGTGTACAGATGCGCTCACCTGGCCTCTCAGTTGCTTTTATTAGATCCACCAATTCTGTGGAGAAGAACCAAGAATGCTCGTCCTTGTTCTGCTGATAAAAAATAGCCAGGGTTATGTAGTATAGGCATTTAGTGGACAAAGATGATTTCTTTCCCAATTACATTTTTCTTGGACATTACTACTGTAACTACAAGAGAGAAATACTTTCTTTTTTTTCATTTTTTATTGGTTATTTTATTTATTTACATTTCAAGTATTATTCCCCTTCCCAGTTTCCCCTTCACAAACTCCCTATCCCCTCTCCTCCCCTGCCTCTGTGAGGGTGCTCCCCCACACACCCACTCCTGCCTCAGCACCCTAACATTCCCCCTACCCTGGGTTATCGAGCCTCCACTGAACCAAGGGTCTTCCCTCTCAGTGATGTGACAGGAGCCTGGTATAGCTGTCCCCTGAGAGGCTCTGCCAGAGCCAATACAGATGAGGATGCAGGAGCCAACCATGATCACTGATAAATGATTGATGTGGGACAGCCCAACTCACCGTGGGTGGTGTCACCCAGGTCAGGTGGTCCTGAGTGTGTATTAAATAAAGCAAGGTGAGTGAGCTCATTGAGGAGCAAGCCAGTATGCAGCATTCCTCCATGGCTTCTGCTATGGTTCTTGCCCCCAGGTTACTTACTTGAGTTCCTGTCCTTTCTCCCTTGGTGATGGCCTGTGGCCTGACCTTAATCAAAATATACCTTGTCTGCTCCAAGTTGCTTTGGGACAGTATGGTTTATTTGTGTGTTTGTTTTTAAATCGCAATAGAAAGCAAACACTTCTGGGAAGGCCACAGCATCCATTTCTCTGCTGCTACACTGACACACAACTTGGTGTCTTCTCTACAAAAGTAACACATTGTGACTTTCTCTGAAACAGGCAACATCCTCTGATCAAATTATTAAATTTAATCGCTTTCATGGAGCTTGGGAAGTCCAAAAACATTAGAAGACATGTATAATTCTTATTGGAAATGTAGATTCTTATCAGAAACGGTGCCGATGACTGCTTCATCTGTTCATGGTGCAGCCGGATGGGACTGGGAATGAACAAGATGTTACTATTGATAAATCTTTCTGTGTGGAGACAGCGCACACCGCCAGAGCCAGATCCTGTCGGGTTAAAGGGTCGGACTTTTTCTTTGCAGGGTGCTAGGATGCAGTTGCTGGAAGGTCAGCTGGGGCTGCCCTGCGCCTCACATTCTCCACATCAGCACTGTTTGGACTCTGTCACGTTGCGTATTGGCTCAGGAACCTGTTCTTTGCGGTTTGAGAATTGTTTTAGCTGCTTATTTCTCAACTTAAGCAATAATCCCCTTTTGCTGACAGCTCTTTAGTTACTGTAGAAATGATTATGTTGTCATAAACACAGCTTTAGGGTTTCAGGTTGAGGGGAGGGGAGCAGAGGGTGCTCAGAATATAGCTCATGTTTCTATGTGGACACACCCACCTAAGTACTTACAGAAGGTTGGGGCGGGGGATGGGGAACAGACACAGAATTCTCTTTCCCTGTCCACTCCCCCAAGTTCTTTCTATTTTTTTGTCCTCCTGTGGAATCAGATGTTTTTAATGCATGGCTCAAAAGGTTCCATTTAACCTCAAAAAATAAACAAACCACAATTCTGCTCCCATTTCTTTCTCTCAATTTAATAATTTGTTCCAATTTTTCTACCTTTGAAACCGATGATTCGGCTCCCCCGTTCTGCCCTAACAGTCTGGCGTGATCCGAACTTCAGAAGCTGGAGCTCACTCCTCAGTCTTCTTTAATTTTATCTTAATAGCCTTCGTATGGAGCCCTGTCTTTCTGTGCCCCTCTTCTGACTTGATCTCTTTAACTTTCCGTTAGACCTATATTCTCGTTGTGTGTTCATGCATGCGTGTGTGTGTGTGTGTGTGTGTGTGTGTGTGTGTGTGTGTGTGAGAGTGTGTGTGTATTTCCTCTTTTGTGTCAGCTCTACTGTCCACTCATATGCTTTTGCTCCTATGGCCTCACCCTTCTTATTTAAAAAATTCCTCAGTTGACTTCAATTTTGTGCTTCTAATTCAGTACTAAGATCTTGTTTGAAGTGAGTCTCAGATCCAATCTTTTAAAAGTTCTTCTCTATCTAATGTGCTTTTTGGCTGATTCCATTGTAGCTACAGTCCCGAGGAGGCGTCCCACTCTGGTGTGACCTGGTGACTGCTTCTCTGTCTGATAACATGTTGAGTTGCTTCTGTCTTCCTGTTTGTGGTTTCCATGGTATGCATTCTTTCTTTTTGCATTAAATTCATAGACTATGTAAACCTAAAAAGTTAATAAGAAATCTATGAATCTAGTCATCCACACTTAGCTTGAACACACATTAGCGCTCTGCCACAATCACATCAGATAGACAAAATAAAGAGATAAAATTCTTTAGGTTTGATTCAAATTTTTCCCTGTGGATATTCACACTACCACACTGGCCTCTCTCTGTTCCGTTCATTCAGTTCTGCTATTTATTTTCATGTTTACCGTATATCCGTATAAAATAAAGACGGCTGCTTGGTGGATTTTAAGCTGTATAAACAAGGATGTTCTGGCTCCGTTTTGCCACTTGTCATCTTGTTTAGTTCTATTCGCTGACTGGATTCCGTATGTCCTGTCATACTCACCCTGCTTCGTTTCTACAGCATTATAATTTACTACTGTGTGGAAGTGCCGCAGCAGTAGCAGCAATAGTGTCTACACAGAACCAAGTGGTGAGCGTGATTCCAACTTCATCCAGGGTTAAAGCTGCCTGGATTTCAGCTCAGCTTTATTTTCTAAGGGTATTTGGAACCTGAAGGGGATATTGAGTTTCTTCTTTTCCAAGGGGGAAAAGATTGCTTTTACTAGAACAGCTTGAGAAACCACACAAAGTCCTGATCCTTAGACCTAGATTTTCTCTAGTGGGGGTGATTTGACTTGTCAATAATTGATATTCTATCAGAAGATGATTTTTTCTTTTTTAAGAAAATTTTCATTAGTGAGTTAAATAAGATAACACAGGCAAATAGTTTGTATATATTTAGAATTTGATTAATGAATGGCTGTTGTGAGTTTTTTATTATAAGTTCTAAGGTAAATCTACCACAGTTTATTACCTAATGGAGATGTGTATATGCAATTATCTGCACTAATGTTTTTATGTTGTGTCTTGATGGGAGGGTAAATAATGGTAGCATTTAATGTTGTTTAATAAACTAAATAATCTTTTATATATGCTTAGCAAGTAAGATGGCATAAATGCCAGTTATACACTAAATCCAGAAGCAAAGACTTATTTCCAGTTGATAGCATTTTATATTCACAAACTATAAATATACAAAAGCTCCAGTTTAGTCTTTTAGTTTATAGTTCAACATTGTTAGCTATATATCACAGTTGAATAAGTAGAAAACCAGTGAAACAGCTTCCTACTTAGAAACTGGAGCTGGATTTAGAGAAAGCCTGGGTTTGATTGATTGGCACTCTGGTAAATGAATACTTAATATTTTTCTTTTTTAGCAGGACCCCACCCCAAACATATTTGGCTGAAACACAAGCAACTTTTTTTTGTGGAATTAATGAATAATGCTTTGAAAATTTTTATTTCTTGAGTGTGAAACAAGAATTTAACAAGAATTTATATTGGATCAATACTCTGTGAATAGGTTTGGGCAGTTACAGAATTCTGTTTTGTTTTTTTGTTTTTATCTTCTTTTCCTAGTCATTGAATTAAAAATTGATCTGAGAAACTGATTATTTTTTTTTAAGTTTTTTTAAACCTTCTAAATTTAAGAGATATTTATATTTTTAAAAATATAAAAACTTAATTTAAAATATGTCTATATGTATACATATATGTATATTGAAAATGTTAAAATAAGATTTATGTGGATATTGTTTGATTATTCATTTTATGAACAGTTTAACTAAAAAGATATTTTCTAGGTTAATTCTTTTACATTAAATGTAATTAAAGAAAATTTTCATTGTTAAAATTATGACAATGATGGCAACCATTAGAAAGGGTGCCATTTATGTGCCAAATGAACTCAGTTACTGACTTGTTCAATGATAGGAGGGTAGCTGCCACATAAGGCTGTAGTTTTTGGTCACAAATCATTTTATAATATCATAAAGTTATACTGTTAATAATCTTACTGGCATGTTCCAGGGAAATAAATTGTGAGTGCTACTCAAATTGTCTCCCTGTATGGAATTGTGCTTTAGAAATAAATGCCCTGGTTAGGTATGTGTTGAAAGGGAAGAGAGGAAGAAACAGAGAAAGGAAGAAAGGTGGGGTCCTATGGGGAGGCTGCCCTTTGTTAGTTTGGTGGTAAGAGGACTGAAATGTAACAACTGAACACTCACACTGAATTCAGATCCTCTGTTAGAGTCTCCACATGTGCCTCTGTAGTCCTTTGTGTATGAGTCTATGGTATAAAGGTTTGTTTCAATCTCAAGTAGCAGCAGCAAGGCCAGAAGTTATCCAAGTCACAGCAAGCTCGTAATGTGTTGTGACTGCTTAGCCTACTTAAGGTGAATGTAAAAGCTGCCATACTATGGTGGCATACTGTATTATCTCTCTAAAGGAAAATTCTCTAAAGGAAATTCTGAACTTTGAGGGGTGTGTGTGTGTGTGTGTGACATGTGTACATGAGATATACAAGTATGGGCTAAACCTTTACTCTTCAGAATCACCTTAAGAGGTTGGAGTTGTTATTATTTCTGTGTCAGAGAGCAATTAAGGCAGAGAGGTCAATGAAGGGATATTTACCAGTAATCGTTCCTTTCAAGTCTACAATCCAGTGGTTAGAAAAATCCCTTGCAAATACTTTTACTAAAACTGTTTCTGACAGTTCACTAGTTTCCCCAATGGCTTTGTTAAATGGGAAAAGGAATTTTCTATCCACTTTTCACTTATAAATGAAAACGTCCAGGGCTGGGCAGATAGCTTAAAAAGTGCAAATTTGGGGACCCAGGTTTGATCTACAGAACCCATAAGAGAAAGTAGGCATGCGTGGTGAGGGTTTGTAATCAAAGAACTGTGGAATTAGGATAAAATGAATAAGGATAATTATTCAGAAATCTCGTTTCATTGGGTGGTTTCTACGGCCAAAGTGCACCAGTTCCCTCCTTCGTGAAGCAGCCAGGAAACACAAGGGACTAGAGCAGTGGGATCGTTGCACTCACATCTGGCTTTGTTTTAACTTGCTATGTTTTCCAGACCCCACCCCTGGTCACTTTATATATGCTAGACACATTGTACTAGACTGTGAGAAGATTCAGAAACACTGCTTTTGACAACTAATTAGGATTACATAATTCACAGTACAATATTAGAATTTACTTAACCCATGGCACAACATCAGTCTAATTTAAGGCTACACATGCAGTAATTATAGACTTCTAATTGTAGATATTTATTGAAATTTAAGTTTGTTTCTTTTATTTATTTATTTTTAAATCAAAGTTTAAGTAGTGCTGTAGTCAAGATTTTAATATCACTTAAAAGCATTTACATATATAAACACTGTAGTTGATGTTTTGTGTCATATTTCTTTTAGATTTTAGTGTTTAAATAAACATAACAAATAACTAGTTCCTTATAAGTTCTTATGGATATAGGATGATTGTTAATCTTTTTACACCCTTGTTTTTTTAGAGGTGCCAGGAGGGGAGAGACTTTGAAGAGAAAAGGATGGATACCCACTCATGCCTGTAGTTGGTCCCTTACCAAAGTCAAAGTAGCTGCTTTGTTGTTTTTGTGAATCGTGAATGCAAAAGAAGCCATCCAGTCTTGCCTTCAGAGATGAGTGCCTGAGGGTGAAGTGTTTATAAGGAACGTATCTGGTGGCTGTTGGGATAAGACCTCCTATGAATGTGGGCGGGCAAGCACAGTTTGCTCATGAAATGTTGCAATCCATTCTTGGTTATCAAAGACATTTAGCATGTTTTGATACAATTGCTCTTAAATCTATCTGAAAACTGTCAATGATTGGGGGAAATTATCTGGTCTCCCACAGCTGGTTGGTTCATCCTTCGGGTAGAGTCTCCTCTGTCTTTGTGTGCCTATCCTCTGTCTGTCAGATTCATAGCACTACAAGTTCACATTCACATACCATTAAAGGAAGCAAATCTGTACTTTTCTCATTTCTCCATACATCTCTTTCTGTCTTGTGCATAAACACACACACACAGACACACAGACACACAGACACACACACACACTCCAGCCTTATTCTGGTGATATTCTTTGGTTAGATGATATCATTTAATGCTTCTTAATTTTCTTTGTGAGAAGTAAATCTTTGACAAACATCCAATTTAAAAAGTTTTCAAGGAAAATGAACTTGATGAGGGACAGTGGTCTGGAGGAAATTATGGTCTCCACATGTGAGGGTTGTTGAAATCTTACATGTGTTAAACCTTATGATGAAATGCTGCATGAACAACGAATTACACATGTAGTGAATGATTATTGATCTAGAAGTCTGTATTAATCAAGGGTAATGATCCAGATCTGACAGTAAAAAAGTCAGAAAGGAAAGAACATGCTGTACCTCTACTGTCAGCTTCATTTCTGGGCAAACTGACAATTAATAATTCTGACTTGAAAAAGACAACTATGGCTTTCTACCAAATAAGTTGTGTATATAGGCATCAGAGACTCTCTTACTGAAGACGATTCTTAAACAAATATCATCTAAGACCATCCCTGGCTCTCTCTGAAACCCTAAGTAAAGTCCAGTTTTGGTAGCAGACTGGCTGGTTTTGTGTCAACTTAATACAACCTGTTGTCATCAGAGAGGAAGGAGCCTCAGTTCAGGAAATGCCTCCATGAGATCCAGCTATAAACGTTTTCTCAATTAGTGATCAATGAGGGAGGGCCCAGCTCACTGTGGCGGTGCCATCCCTGGGCTGGCAGTCCAGGCTCTATAAGAGAGCAGGCTGAGCAAGCCCTGTGAAGGAAACCAGTAAGAAGTACACCTCCATGGCTTCTACATCAGCTCCCGCCTCCAGTTTCCTGTCCTGTTTGAGTTCCTTTCCCGACTTCCTTCAGCGATGAACAGCAATGTGGAAGTGTAAACCAAATAAACCCTTTCCTCTCCAACTTGCTTTTTGGTCATGGTATTTCATCCCCACACCAGAAACCCTAACTAAGACAATAGGCTTTCCTTACCTGATGATTCAGAGACTGAGATGCCACCTGTATGTGACTGCACTGGAGGGGAGTGGATACGGAATATGAACTACAATTTCTCTACCTCAGGATACTGAGGTTTTCATGGTGTTGCATAAATGTACAGCCATGGGTAGCAGTATAAGTTCTCAAGGCATGAAGTAATATTCAATATCTGTTGCTTTTCCTGACATGGAGCTCAGGTCCTTCACAGTGTGACCATTACACATGCGTTCTTCCTTTCACTGATTGTGTATCTCTATAACACTGTTTGAGTGATTCTCAACTTTAAAATACTAGACATTATTATTATTATTTTTTTGGTTTAGGAGTTTTTTTTTTTGTGAAAAGATTATCATTACTAAAACATTAAAGAAGGATGAGCAGGGAAAGATTAGAAAATTTTGCTTTGAAATGTGCATGTGAGCCTGCGCGCGTGCGCGCTACAACGGCACACACAACACACACACACACACAACACACAAGAGAGAGAGAGAGAGAGAGAGAGAGAGAGAGAGAGAGAGAGAGAGAGTACATGTATGCACATAAATGCATTTTGTGATTCGTTATTCACATTGATGTAGGCTGTAGGAACAAACAACAAACAGGGTAGTAATGAGGTCCTAGACATAACAAATATATACGCATGTATGACAGTGTCCTAATAAAACTGATTATTATACATAACTAATATGTATACATAAAACCTATCTCTTCTAAAAGCCTTTTCTAAAATCATTATTAATTTCAATATTAGACTATAACCTCTTCAGTCTGTAAGTTATGTTTGTTGAAAAACATCTGTCTAGACAGCAGAGAACTCAGGCAGTAACGCCATTCACCCGATGGCAGCTTAGCTGAAGCTCCCGTCTAATAAGCTGGATGGAGGTTGGGGTTCATGGCTCAGAAATGACATCATACTCTTTTATTTCCCCACAGTTCTTGAGGTTAAGAAAATTAACTTTGAAGCCGGGCGGTGGTGGCGCACGCCTTTAATCCCAGCACTTGGGAGGCAGAGGCAGGCGGATTTCTGAGTCTTTCTAGGTAGGCAGTAAGGGTGAGGTTAGTGGAGGAGGTACTGAAATGAATGATATATTGACACTACTCATGGACATGGATCCTGAAGGAGGAGATTAAGGGTTTTGTATATCAGTTTTATAATTCTTTCCCAAGATGACTAAGTTCTAGGGCAGATGAGAAAATGGACAGTCTCACTTGTACTATAATAAAACAATCTTGCTTGTTCTCAATTTCATATCAACTCCTGCGTGACACTGTCCTAGTAAAATCCATTATCATATGTAACTATTATGTACAAACAATAGCCTGTGTGATAAGCTATAGCCTCACTTCTGTTGTCTTAGTGTGTTGGTTGTTTAGACATTGGCTATAGTTTGCACAACTGTCAACACACAAGAAGCTTCAATATGTGACGATGAAGGTTTGGAGATTAGGCTACATCTACTAGTACACACCACCATCCCAGAGGGCCATCTCTGAGCCCTTGTTTGACTCTCCCTCCATTGCCATGGTCCATTACCCTTTGCTCTGCAGCCCATTTGTCCAATTACAGTTGTCGTGTATGATCTAAGCAGTGCTGAGTAAGCAAAGCTTTCTTTGTTCCATGATGCCTGTTGCAATCTCTATCAGGTGTGGGGGTGTGAACTTTGAAAAACCTCAAAGTGCAGTCCCTCATGGTACTATGCCAATGAGTGCAAGCAAGCAGTGTGTGTTCTTGACCTGACTCGTCGAGCATCTGTCTCCTGATGTCACTAGACTCTTTCTTTATGACACCCTAGGCATCTTCATGTTTTTTAAAATTTTAAGTAGATAGCTAATTTCTATAATTTCTTATGCACAAGACTCACTCCACATTTGTAGCATCAGCCTCTGCAATTTTAAGGTGTATATGGTCATTTTTTAATTGGATATTTTATGTATTTGCATTTCTAATGTTATCCCCTTTCCCTGTTCCCCTCCACAAATCCCCTATCCCATCCTCTCTCCCTCTTCTTCTATAAGGGTGCTACCCCTCCCCACACTCCACTCCCACCACTCCCCCACCACCACCCACCTCCCACCACCCTCCCCACCCTGGCATTCCCCTACATTAGGGCAATGAACCTTCAAAGGACCCAGGGCCTCTCTTCCCATTGATGACAAAACCATCCTCTGCTACATATGTGCCTGGAGCCATAGCTCCCTCCATGTGTACTCTTTGGTTGGTGGTTTAGTTCTTGGAAGCTCGGGGGCGTGGGGGGTCTGGTTGGTTGATATAATTAGTCTTTCTATGGGTTGCAAACCCCTTCAGCTCCTTC
>JAJTUV010001470.1:400000-438321 GCA_021653895.1 Mastomys natalensis | reverse complement strand
AATTTAAGTCTTTAAAACTGGTGCTATGAAAACATTTAAAACAATAGTGAATTCTTAATCTTAAGGAATAAAGCAAAGTGCCATGAGGGGCTAAGAGCAAGTAGAATCCCTAGAAGAAGAAAGAACATTCAAAATTATTTATGGGCTTCAGAATAGAAGCACATGATGAGCAAATGCAAAGTGTTGCTGTGGCAACCAACAGATTTACAATGGATTTGAACTTTTATTTCTTGAAAATTGGATTGCTATGCAATTTGCTATGACCAACTTTCAGAGTAATACTTGGGTAAACATATCATGTTTACATTTGAGAGATATTAAAGCTCAACCTACAAAGACAAAGTATATTTGGCTTTACTATTATTAACTGTTTTGTCAAAACCTATTGAGTGCTTTCAGTAGGTTTGCACTAACAGGTAAAATATAATTAGTGAGAGCTTTATTAAAAAAAAAGTAAAAGTCAACCACATGTCTATAGAGTATGCAGAAAGAAAACGTATCAATGATCTGCCATTGTTTTCATTGGGATTTATCAGGAAAGAATCAATTTCTTAAGCTTGTAACATTGGCCCTACTCCGATATTGGCAGAACGGCTCATGGAGAAAGAGTACTTTTGCATACAATTTCAATTATTTAAAAAACATATGGAAGTTCATCATGTTAGAGAAGGCACGGTAGCAGGCTTGTCATCCTTGCCAGGCAACAGGAAGCAGATAATATAGAGAGTGAGAGCAGGGTGTGAAATATCAAAGATCATCTTTGACTTCTTTCTTCATCAGTTTTCTATCTTTTATTATTATTTTTACTAATTATTTCATTCATTTACATTTCAAATGATACCTTCCCAGTTACCCCTCCACAGTCCCCCATCCCATCTGTCTTCTTCCTGCTCCCCTTTGCCTCTATGAAGGTGCTCCCCCACCCACCCACCCACCCACCCACCCACTCCTGCCCCACTTCACCAGCATCCCCAGATACTGGGGCATATAACCTCCACAGGACCAAGGGTCTTCTCTCTCATTGATGCCAGGCAAGGCCATCCTCTGCTAAGTATCTGGAGCCATGTACCCCTGCCAGTACACTCCTTGGTTGGTGGTTTAGTCCCTGGGGCATTGGGTGATCCAGCCAGCCAACATTGTTTTTCCTATGGGGTTTCAATCCCCCTTTGCTTCTCCAGTTCTTTTTTTTTTTTTTTTTTTTTTTTTTTTTTTTTTTACTTTTCTTTTCTTTTATTGGATATTTTCTTCATTTAAATTTCAAATGTTATCACCTTTCCCAGTTTCCCTTCCAGAAACCCCCTATCCCATCTAACCTCCCCCTGTTTCTATGAGTGTGCTTTCTCATCCAACCACCCATTCCCGCCTCCCTGCTCTGGCATTCCCCTATAATGGGGCATCCAGCCTTCATAGGATCATGGGCCTTTCCTCCCATTTATGCTCTACAAGGCCATCTTCTGCTATTCTTACACCAGCTGTGAGCATCTTCATGTGAATTGGTCTGGTGCTGACAGAACTTCCCAGGTAACAACCACATCTGGTTACTTTCAGCAAGCACCTCTCGGCCACAGCAACAATGTCTGAGTATGATCTCTGCAGACAGCATGGATCCCCAGGTAGAGTGGTCCCAAATGACTCTTTCTTTAGTCTCTGCTCCATTTTTTTCTCCATGTCTTTTCTTTGGACAGGAACATTTCTTGGTTAAAAACTTTGAGATTTGTACCCACACATCTATGGTCACTTGATCTTTGACAAAGAAGTTAAAACTATGCAGTAGAAAGAAGACAACATTTTCAACAAATGGTGCTGGTTGTACTGGTGGTCAGCCTGTAGAAGAATGCAAATTGATCCATTCCTATCTCCTTGTGCAAAGCTCAAGTACAAGTGGATCAAGGACCTCTACATAAAACCAGATATACTGAATCTAACAGAAGAGAAAGTGGGAAAGAACCTCAAACACACTGGCACAGGGGAAATTTTCATGAATAGAACATCAATGGCTTATGCTCTAAGATCAACAATCAACAAATGGGACCTCATAAAATTGAAAAGCTTCTGTAAGACAAAGGACACTGTCAATAGGACAAAATGGCAACTCACATATTGGAAAAAGATCTTTACCAACCCTAAATCTGATAGAGGGCTAATATCCAAAATATACAAAGAACTCAAGAAAGTAGAGTTCAGAGAACCAAGTAACCATATTAAAAATGGGGTACAGAGCTAAACAGAATTCTCAACTGAGAAATCTAAAACAACTGAGAAGCATTTAAAGAAATGTTCAACATCCTTAGTCATAAGAGAAATACAAATCAAAACAAACCTGAGATTCCACCTTTCATCAATCAGAATGCCTAAGATTAAATACTCAGGTGACAGCAGATGCTTACAAGGATGTGAATAAAGAATAACACTCTTCCATTGCTTGTGGAACTGCAAGCTGGTAAAACCATTTTGGAAATCAATCTGGGAGTTCCTGAGAAAACTGGAAATAGTTATAACTGAAGACCCAGCTATATCACTCTTGGGCATATACCCAAAAGATGCTGCAACATATAACAAGGACACATGCTCCACTATGTTCATAGAGCCTTATTTATAATAGCCAAAAGCTTGAAACAACCCAGATGTCTCTCAACAGAAGAATGGATACAGAAAATGTGGTACATTTACACAATGGAGCAATTAATATTCAGCTATTAAAAACAATGACTTCATTAAATTCTTAGGCAAATGGATGGAACTAGAAAATATCCTAAGTAAGGTAACACAGTAACAAAAGAAAACACATGGTATTTACTCACTGCTAAGTGGATATTAGCCCCAAAGCTCATAATGCCCATGATACAACCCACAGACCATATGGAGGAAGGAAGACTAGGGTAATAGATGCTTCAGTCCAGCATAGAGGGGGGAACAGGATGATCGTGGGAGGTGGAGGGAGAAGGGACCTGGGAGGGAGAGAGGATGGGGAGAGAAAAAAAAGGGTTCAGGATTAGGTACTGGAGGAGATGATGGAAGAGAGGTACCGAAGGTAAAAATATGTAGCTATGAGGGATGAGGAATGGGGCAGCCACTGGAGTGTCATAGATGCCAAGGAAGCAAGAGGCTCCCAAATCCCAAGGGGACGGCTATAGCCTAAATGTGTAGGGAAGGAGATATTGAACCTGTAGAGACCACATCCAGTACATTGGCGCAGCCCCCAGTCGAGAGATGGGGCTACTTGCCCATCTTAAAGTTTTCTACCTTCTTTAGGTTTTAGAATCAAATAACGTCATTAGTTGGGGACCAGTATTGAAACACAGGAGTCTATAAGGGACCTGTTCTGTTTACAACACTCAGCCCCGCATAATGGAGATGGTGACAGTGGTGAAATTCAGCATCAGTAGTCCTGCATCAATATCTGTCTTGGTTTGGATACTGATATTCAGTGCTTGATCCCCAGTCTCCATTTCTACTCTGAAGGAAAAAAAATGTGTAGAGGATTGCTTGCCATCCCTTTGATGTCAGAAGACACTTTGAGAGATCTGAGTGAGGCCTGGAAAATTTATACATACATGAATGTGTGTGTGTGTGTGTGTGTGTGTGTGTGTGTGTGTGTATGTGTGTGCATATATATATATGTATAATATATATGTGTGTGTGTACAGTGTATGTAAGTGCACATTCCTGTTTATGTTCAAATGCCAAATGCTGCTGTCAGATGTCTTTACTTGTTACTGTCTCCATTTTCTGAGTAATATCTTTGACAGAATCCAGGGTTATGAAATGCATAGACCAGATGGCTAATGAGATCCTGGAATTCTCCTGTCTCTGCTTTTCAGTGTATGAATTGTAGGCATGTGTCATCATGCCTAGCATCTTATATTAATTTTGGGGATCTGAACTCAGCTCTTCATGCCTGTGCAGTAAGAGCTTCCCCCTCAGAGTCATAGCCTGGAAGCAAAGAATTAACCTTGATTGTAAGAATTTCCTACACCATTACATTTACTTACCTTTTTAATTAAAACTGTAAATCACCAATGTCTAGGTAATGTATGAATCACAATCCTAGTCAGTTCATTTGTACGTCAGTTCAGATGCTACCAAGTGACTCTTTTGACAATTAGTGCTTTATGGTGAATTTTAAATATAGGAACAAATAGTACTTTTTTTTTAATTATTATTCTTTTTATATTCTGACCACAGTTTCTGTTCCCTCCTTTCCTCCCAGTCCTTTCCTCCCCTCCCCTCCTAATTCATGCCTCTTATTTCTCTTAACACGAATTTCTTGCAATACTGTATGAATTACAAGTGAGTAATTTTCATAAAATAAAAATTTAGAAATTATAGCTCTGTTTTTGGTAGGTTATGTACATTACATTAAAGAACATCACCATTATATTAATAAGTGTTTCTGTGAGTGAACACAAATAGCCTTTCATTAATATTTTTTATAATTTCTCTTAACAATGTTTTATATGTGTAACACAAATCGTGTATTAAATGTGCTATGAAGCATTTTATTATTTTGATGATGCATAAATGCAATCATTTTGATTTTAATTTTGTTTTACTGTTAGTGTATATAAGTGAAATTTATTTTTAGAAGTTAATCAGATAGTGAAACACTTTAAATTTTTCAAATATCCAATTATTTTTTATTTGGAGCCCATTATTTCTTTCAACATCAAATTTTGGCACATCTACTAGTCTGCAAATTATAATGTTCACTTAAATCATTTGAGGTTGTATATATTTCAAAAAGGCATTTTAAAGTAGAAACTGGATGATAATAAATGTACAAATATTGAAGAAACAGTCATGATCATTAATGTGAGTTATTTTTCAAAATTAATTCTCAAAAATTTCTATGTTATAAACAGGTCTAGTGAGGCCTACGTCAATACACTACAGTTTCAGTTTTAATTCACTTACATTTTGGACAGAGAACCTACAGATAATTCTTTGTTTATTAGGATAAATGTTATCTCTCAGCTTTATGAAAATCAAATTGTGCATATTTAAGGAAACAAACCAACAACAAAACAATTTCATTTCAGAAAATACCCAGGCCCTCATCTTATACATAGAAAAATTTGTTTCACATGGTTAGGACTAAATGTTCTGTGCATTTGCTTAATCTCCCATGGAAATTCAAATCCTACACATCTCTCAGAATCTCTTAATTGTCATGTCTAGGTTTCTTTCCAGAGTCTTTTGTGTTAAATATACTTTAAAATAATTTTTAACAAGGTTGTCATAGAATCTCAAAACTATCAAGTTTGAATGAGCTTGTATCATAGTTATTTATTAACATTTTGATTTATGTATTTAAATTGTGTATGACATCTTTTCTTACATTTCATGTTTGAAGATTATTTTTATACTCATAATATTTAGAAAAAATTGTTTCTCCTGTTTACTATTGAAATCAAAATAAAAACAATTAACATAATTGTAGTATAAGTTTGCCTTATACTACAGCATCCAACATTTCTATAATCCTTGCAGAGGGGGAAAAAAAGGAAAGCTAGTATGAAGAAATACTGAGAGAATATTTCTGAGAAATGATTCTGACATTGATACCAAAAGCTGTCAGCCGCTAAAGTCTGATTAAACATATTAGGTCAAGCACTGTTTTATTAGCCGTATTACAAGGGAGATGACATATTGAAAATCTTTAGCACTGGCTTCCTGTCAGTAGTGAAAAATTTTACGTTAACATGATATCAACCTCTCCATTCCGAGAGTTATTTATCATATAGAATAGATTGAAGTGGTGACCAGATGACCAGCAAAGTAGATTGATTTTGACATAAAATAGTCTGGATAAAATGTGAATCAGACAAGAAAGTGGATTGATACCTAAGCTGAAGCCTGAGTCCAGAAATGAGGAATTTTTAGTCACTTACATAGAAATAAGTAGAAAGAGTCCTTTGAGGACCAAATATAACATTGTACAGTCAATGAACAGTGCAGGGTTAGCCACCAACTGAAGGAAGTAAGGAGATGACAGTGTGAAATCTCTGCTATTTATCCCAAGTATAATTAGCATAACAGAAGCTACGGTTTATGTAGACATCAGTGGGCAAAGATACTCAGAAAAAGAACTGTTTTTAATTGGTTTGTAAAATAAAAAGCTATCTGTACTTGTGCCCAACGGTCCTGTTAGCATCTTTCACCATCATAAGTAACCTTCAGGAAAAGTTTATTACTGGACCCAAGAGACCGGGAGTTAGCAGATGTCCTAAAAAGTGGAGGCAGATAGGGAGCTGCTCTATGACTTGGTAACAAAGATGGTGAACTTCCAAGCTGTCTGCCTTCTTCCTTACCATCTAGACTTGAGACAAAAACCTGGCAGTTTAAAACACAGGCTTAGGAGGCTTTTTCTCCCACAGTAGGGCCTGTTGCTAATGGACAGAGTTAATAGTTTCAAGGACTTTTTTGTACAACATTTTTGAGTCAATTGACCGTCCTTCTTTTGCTAAACTGACCAATATGAAATTAGGGAAGAAAGAAACTTTGAAGACTTTAGAACTACCAGCTCTCAAGGAGAGACGACGTTGTTATATCTGGAGTCTCCTTTCTGCTTTCTGGAGGGTCTCTCTCTCTCTCTCTCTCTCTCTCTCTCTCTCTCTCTCTCTCTCTCTCTCTCTCTCTCTCTCTCTCCCCTCTCTCTCTTTCTCTCTGTGTGTGTGTGTGTTGTGTTTGTATGTGAAAGAGAGGCAGAGAAAGGGAGAGAGTAGAGAAGTAGAGACCGGCCATGACAATGTGGAGCGAGGGGGAAGGGAACAGGGAAGGGGCAAGGGACAGACGGATCCAAAGAGCAAGAGCTTGTGTGCACATTCTTATCCCTAATAAAAGCCAATCTTTACCAGTTGAATTTGTCTGCTCTTGTTTCACATTTGAGAATTTTTCCACTGTTGTCTGTTGCTATGAACTTTCTCCTGCCTTTTAATTCTTTAACTGGCAGAGATAATGAACATGATCAAGATGAAATCTCCAGCACTGAATTTGATTTATACTTATTTTTCATAGGTGCCCTCTTCTCTTGTCTCCCTTCTCAGTCGTGAACACGTTCTCCTTTTACACAGGACCCTGCTTCCTTTTCCCTAATCACAATAGAAATAGGATGTCTTTTCTGTCTAAAACTAATCTTTACACTTTTGTGCCACACTCCTATATTCAGAAATTTAAATCAACTCCCTCTCCCTGTTCTCTGCATATACTTTCTACTTTTCTACAATCTAATTCCCTACTGTAGTTTGTGAAATCTCTCTCACAGGCCGATGTCCTTTTAATACTTGATTTTTAAGCTAGTTGTACCGGTACTATGCTTTTGGCTTTTTTTGGTTGTTTGTTTTTGGGTTTTTCTTTTTTGTGGGTTTTTGTTTGTTATTGTTTTAAACAATATAGTTGGGGATATTATTTCATCTTATATTAAGATTGTTATATATATATATATATATATATATATATATATATATATATATATATATATTAATGATTACATTGTAGCTGTTTTCACACAAACCAGAAAAGGGCATCAGATCCCATTACATATGGTTGTGAGCCAACAAGTGGTTGCTGCGAGTTGAACTCAGGACCTCTAATAAAGCAGTCAGTGCTCTTAGTCACAGAGCCATCACTGTACTTGTACTGTTTTAAGAGGTTAAGGCAAAGACTGGCTAACATAGGTCATCGGAGAAAGGCTTAGTAGTCGTACCCCTTGGCTTCACATACATTCTGAGGTCTCTGCTTCTTGGTTGGTCATGATAGGAAGGAGCTACAAGCTCGTACCACCATGGATCAAATCACAATGTCATGTCAAATTCTTTATGCTGTACTACAACTTCTGAACTGTGAGCGAAGATGAACTTCACCTCACTTAAATTGCTCCTATCATGTAATTCCCACAGAGACATAGGATCAGCAAATCTACTTTAATACAAATAAGTATAAATAATCAGTATTTATTTAACATAGGAATACAAAACCCTTCCTTTCCTTCTATTTCTTTTCTTCCTGCAATGCATATATTCAATACTTTCTAAAATGAGATACTCAACATCTCTGTTCTTGTCCAGCCTAGAGTCTCTCACCTCTACCATGGGAAAACCTAGTCTTCCCGTTTGCTGAAATCCTTCCAACTTAAGATGAATAAAACAGTCTTTAGCCCTTCACATTTCCTGTCATTGTAAAGACTAAATTATAGTTTTCATATACCCAGCGATTTCTCTTCTGCTACCATTTTGTATCTTGCTCAATTCTACCTGGTGAGCCTCCTGTACCCATTCTTTCATTTTCCTTTACTTTATTCCTCTGGTCTTCTGCCATGACCTCTCCTTTCTCTTTCATCTGTCATATATTTTATACATTTATGACATAGTCACCATTACCTTAGTTTTGATTTATCTCTTCTCCTGATGTTCCTTCCGAAGGGATTTAGAGTACCATAAGCAGCTGACTAGGATGCATGAAGGAAGCAATCCCAGAAGGATCCCAAATGCATGTGGGTGGTTCATTGCACCCAGTGCCCACTCAGACAGATTCTTCCAGCATCAATGAGGAATGTAGTCACGATCATTGCTCACATTAGTATACATGTATACAACTGGCCGTGTACTAAGGGCTATTTAGGAAATAACAGCATCAATCAATTCAATTAACCTTTGCTGGGCACATAATTATTATCTGCATTTTATAAAGAGAGGAACTAACCCAGACGGTGGTTTCCCAAAGTCATTTCTCTAGTAAATGGATGCCCATTTATTTTATATAGTTTCACACGAAGCAGACTGTTTTGAAAATCTATTCTGATCCTACTTAATATGGCACAATTAAGTCACAATGGCAATTATACAGAAGTGATATAATTTAATTTCTTACCTGAAACAAGAAATCATTTGTAGATGTCATACAGTAAGATGTTTTTCTGTTTATTCTTTTAAACAAACATCTTAGATTTATCTGAATTTCTCCCACATCAGTTAACTCACTGTGGCTATCATAGCCATAAACCTAGTCCATGTTCTTTACCATTCCTTCTCCGGCTTAGTACATTAACCTCTCTATTCAATTTTTAATGCTGTAAGGAGTTTTAAAAACATGTGATTATACATGTGACTCTATACTTTATAAAATAATCCAGTAAATATTGAGAACCAATTTTATAATACTTTGAGGTCTGCAGTATGAATAGATTAAGCAAAACCTTTAAAATCTTGTTCAGAAATTGGATTCTACAAACAGAAAGATTTTAGTGTTTAAAAGTTCTTTACCATCAATATTTAGACATTTTCATTAGTTTAATCAAATTAATCCTTTGAATCATAACAATAGAAATGTAAAATATTTTAAAAGTAAATTTTACTTCTGTCAAATCATTCTTTGTCACTTTGTCTGCCCCTCAATTAGATGTAACTTTTAAACATGGCTGCTTTCTTCTATAACGTAACTTTACTTTCATTATATGGGATTAAAGGTATATACGAAGGATGTGTCTGTATTTCAGCTAGAGGGATCAAAGAGGTGCAGCGAGTCTGTATTCTAGCCAGTATTCACAGACCTCAAAGGTCTGTGGATATAATCTCTTGCCAGAGCAGCCAAGTTTTTGGACTGAAATTCCTCTGTGAAAACATTTGTACTAACTTAGATATACTATTTAAAGAAGCAATCATTCCATAATATATATCTTTGATATTAGAAATGGTTCAACAAGAATATACCTTTCTTTTCACTGTAAGCACATTATGATTGACAAGAAAATTATCTGATATAAAACCACTTTGCTTTTTAATTTCTCCTTGATTGATGTGATTTAGATATCTATGTAAATATTCCAGGTTTTATTTTTGCCAATTGCAGCATTACAATACTTTTTATTATGCTAATGCTTTAATATGAACAATTATTAAGTGACTTGAAATATGAAATACCCACAAAAATAAAAACAAAATTTTAGGACATAAGACAAGTCACTGGTTAGTGTGTTAAAAAAAAGAAAATCAGTAAATAGTAGGTGATTAGAATCTTCAGTTTCCACATCTGCACACACACTGTGGACTGAAAGGTTTGCAAAGGAATTGCATCTGAACTAAACAAGCACAGACTTTATTTTTCATTATTCGCTCAATGGGACAGTACGATTTGTACACCATAAGTATTCTATAGTCTATTATGTCTAATTAAGACATTATCTCAAGTACACAGAAAATTGTCTCCAAGTTCTATTTAAATACTGCATTAGTTTATATGATGAACCTAAGCACCTACAGGTTTTGGTATCCACAAAGATTCCAAACCAGTCTTCTGTGAATATAGGACGGAAAGACTTACTTAAACAAACAAACAAACAAACAAACAAACAAAACCATTACCAATTAAGGTTACCACATGAGAGAATGCAACAAAAATCCCATCTTTAAGTGGCTCTATGTGTACATTATCATTAACTAAATAAATGCAAAAAAAGTAGGCCCCAAGAAGAATAAATGTTTCCTTGTTTATTTTCCACAAAATAACAGATAACAAATCCAAATCATGTTTTGTTCCCATCATTCTATTATGAATATATCCATTCTGAAAATAATTTAATAGACATGAGAAACAAAATTATTTTCAGAGTGGTTGTGTTTTAGGAATATAGGCAATATTTTAATTTTTTCATTATTTTATTTATTTATTCACTTTACATCCCAATGTCAGATCCCCTCCTTCTAGTCCCCTCCTCCCATAGCTCCTCTCCCCAGTACTCCATCCCCTTATCCCCTTTGAAGACATCCCATAGTGGCACATCAAGTCTCTGCAGGACTAGGCACATCCTTTCCCACTGAGGCCAGTTAGGGTGACTGAAAACACAGACAGTCCCCTATTCCAGTTCTTTGGAGATCCCCATGATACTTTTAATTACAAAGTATTAGAATGAAAAAACATTTCAAATTATGAATATAGTCAGTCTTAAAGTGCAAATTTTAAGTGGCATGTGTAAATAATGGACTTGAACACTAGGAATTTATCCAAATTGAATCTTGATAATATTGGGTGTATATATAATATATATTAGATTGTATATATTTATATAATACACACATTGTATATATTTATATAATACACACATATGTATATATTACCTATGTATACTATTTATCTATATTATCTCTCTATATATACATATTTATCTATCTCTATGTATGTATGTGTATATACACACACACACATACACACACACACATGCATATATATAATTGAGCAAATAAAACTATACATCTGCCAAAGACTGTGTGCTTGACCATGAAAACTATTGAAAAACATGACTTTGTACGGCTTTAGTTGTTAACTTCCAGGTTGACCTTTTTGATAGTAGTACCTACATTTCTAATTAATATCAAAACACACACACACACACACACACACACACACACACACACACACACACAGCAGACCAGAACATCATAATGTGAAAGGCACTGTTTTGAAATATAAGGAGGAAAGGTCAGTTTTCTTCACATACAGATATGTTTGCAATTAGCTTCATAAAATAGACCCATTTAGTAAATGGTTTTCTTTTACACATTGGTCTGCTTAGATTGCCATGACACAAAGTCACAGACTGAATAGCCAAGACATTGAGATGGCTCTCCCTGCCTGGAGGCTGTCAAGCTAAGATCAGGGTGTGAGCATCACTGGGCTTTATCCCGTAAGATTGCCTTCCTCTGGATTCTTACAGAAAAGAAAGAGAAAAATTAATGTCCCTTCTTACATGGGAGCTAGCCCTCCATGTGGGACTAACAGTGATGATGATATCTCACCTACATACCTTCCAGAGGCCCTACCCACATCCTAGTGCCATTACAATAGAGGTCAGGACTTCAGAAATTAAGCTGTGACACAAACCAGTCCATGGCTATGAATTAATATAGATATTTTAATATATAATTTCACTAGCTCTTTGAGTATTTCATACACTGCTCTTTGGTTGTTGTCACCCCTACTCTTTCCCAGATCCACTCCAAACTCTCATATAAATATAAGTATTTTTACATGTGTTATTTCTTTCCTAAGCATCACTAATTTAAAACTGAATTTATTATTTTTCACAGAAATGAGTGACAGTGAAAGTAGTTTTCTGAATTTCACGTTATTCAGTGATTAAAAATGGTTTAAAATATTTGAACACATATGCATATACATCATATGCACACAGATGCATAAGCAGACACCCACATGCACATACATATAGAAGCAAGTACATAACACACACACACACACACACACACACACACACACAGGAATGATATACAACAAAAGCCTGTAGAATTAGAAATTGTGTCCCAAAATCTGGACATGATTTTTAGGATTGTTTCACAATTAACCTAAAAATTAAAATAAGTTGCGTGTGCATGCATGTGTGTGCATGTGTGTGTGTTTGTGTATGTTTGTTATTTTTTCTTCAAATGCATTTGAGAAATAATTTTCTTTTAAACAATTGTTTAGATCATTTCAAACCAGAAGCATTTTTTTTTCATGCTTACCAGCAAGACAGTAAATACTACAGAAATGGATATCTAACTTAAACTGACACCTTACAGCATAAAAGATGTTTCAAATTGAAGAGAAATTATGAAATCGTTAATCTGTCTTAGGACCAGATTTCATTTATTTTAAGCTACATTTTTATAAGTGCTTCTTGAATTATCCTATATAGTCACAAAGAATTAAGATCACATGGATCATTTCCCTCGTCCTTAAACAATTAACTATTTCCACTCTTAAAGCAGCTCCCAGTGTGCTCTTATTTATGAGAAGCAGAGGTAAGCTAGAAAACAATCAGTGGAACACAGAAGCCAGCATCCCTGGCAAGTGATGGGAAATATGAATAACAAATAGCTCTGCCACCCTGTCTCAGCTGCAGCCAAAGCTGAGCTGCAGCCCCCTTTATAGAGGGAGCATGCTCACTGCTGCTATCTCTAGGAGCAATTTTCAGGACTGGCTATCTTTCAGTGCAGTCGGACTATCCTCTTCATAGTGTGGGTCACATGTATATCAGCAGACTTGTTAAAGCTCAAAGTGAGCTGACAGCTGCCAAGCTTGCTAAGCAGAGATTTCATTTTCATTACCAGTAGGTGAACTGCTGCATGGGTCTCTTATTAAGGTCAGTCTGATTCAATAGCCTTAACCTTCTTGAAGCCAGAACCTTTTCTCTCCATCTCCCTCTCTGTCTTTTTATTGCTACCATCTGTTAACCAGCTAAATGCCAATGTAAACTTACTTTTGTTTGAAATGAGATATAAAAATTTAATCCTGGTATTCCTTACAAAGCATTTCAATATATTTTAATTTTAAAATTACATTGTTCACAATAATCTGTGGATTTTCTAATATAAGGAAACTATTATATATAGGCAAATATTTCTTACCTTGAACATCCACAAACTTGGAGAGCTAAGGTCCAGGACAAAATCAGTATCTACCAGAGCTACCCTAAGTCATCGGCTTCTACATCTTTTGTACAGACAATATGGGTGGGCAGGAAAGTGGGTTTAAAAAGAATCTTTATAGGGGTAGGGGAAGGATGAAATATCTGAAGGAGTTGCAACCCCATAGAACAACAATATCAACCAACCAGCCGCTTCAGAGCTCCAAGGGACCAAACCACCAACCAAAGAGTTCACATGGAAGGACCCATGGCTCCAGATACATATGTAGCAGAGGATGGCATTATCTGGTATCAATGAGAGGAGAGGCATTTGGTCCTGTGGAGGCCAGATTCCCCAGTTTATGGGAAAGTTAGAGTGGTGAAGCAGGAATGGGTGAATGAGCACCCTCATAGAAGCAGGGAGGGAGGGGAGATAGGCTAGGATATTTGTGATGTGAAAACCGGGAAGGGGGATAACATTTGAAATGTAAATAAATAAAATAACCAATACAAAAAGAAAAAAAGATTATAGATGGCGGGGGGGGGGGAGAGAGAGAGAGAGAGAGAGAGAGAGAGAGAAAAGAGAGAGAGAGAGAAAGAGAGAGAGAGAGAAAGAAGGAGGAGGAGAAGGAAGGAAGAGGAGGAAGGAGGAGGAGGAAAGATGAAGAAACAGAGAGACAGAGACAGAAACAGAGATAAATCAGACCGAGCTCCTATATAATAGATGCAGGTCCCTGAAAAATGGGTACTCTTTATCTTTTATACGACTTATGACAGAAATTGGGGTAAAAATGAGGATCTGTGTTCCTCAGTCCAATTGACCTACTGCCAAAGGATGAAGGTGCTATGATGCTTGTCTGATCAATGAAAGGTACCAAGCTAGCTTCCTGCAACAAGGATATTGTTTTCTAGTTTAAACTAAACCAGTTTTCTACCTCTTGCTTCCAGCACTATATTGAAAGAAAAAATGTGTCCACCCTCATATGACATTGAATAATTCTTCATCTGCCCTTAAATACAGCATTTTTGGAAACTAGTGTTTAATAAATAGGAAAAGCTCAAAGAATGGAATGGAACCCAGCTAACATGTGGAGCTTAGGGATGGTTTAATGAAAACAGTCCATTATTTTCATTATGCTACTATATAAACAGAATTTCCTTCTGATGTACACTTCATTTTCCTTTCCTTGCCAAAAAGAAGAGAGCCCTTTAGCACATGCAAATACTTTCCATCAGAAAAGGAATGAAAGAGGGACATTTGAAAAGACAAAAGGGATGAATCTGTCTTTTTCAATTTTGTGTTAACACTTACAAGTACTTGATAATTTTTGTCCCCATTTCACATATTCTAGGGATAGAATCATATGAATACTGGCTGCAATATGAAGACAACAATTGTTTCAGTAAATAGTAGTTTTGCATCTTTTTTTTTCATTACAATTAATTTCCTATTCAACCTCCTTTCCCACATCAAGAAGAGTTAAAGTCTTAGTAATTTTCACACCTGGGACCATTTTTTATACTTATTTCCTAAAGTAGTTAAAGAAAGAATTGTAATCACTCTAAGAAGATTGTTTCACTTCACACCATTGTAATATAAATCCTGTGTTTTCAACACACACACACAGAGAGAGAGAGAGAGAGAAGAGAGAGAGAGAGAGAGAGAGAGAGAGAGAGAGAGAAAGAGAGAGAGAGAGAGAGACAGAAGCATGTATTGTACACACAGATAATAACATTTTCTTTTTTATACTTGTTCCTGTTGTTCAACATTTTCATTCAGACAAGCAATTGCAATTTAGTAATAAAAATGAAGTCCCCTGAAGAATGACATAATCAGATAAAAATTAATAAATTCTGTATATCCATGGGATATTATGATGCATAGTATACATGGCATTTCATTTCTGATTGCAGAAACTGAAACCTTAAAATACTGTGATGAAAGGTAAGTTCCCAATACTTTGTTGAGCCACTGGGTAATTATTATTATAGCTACAAATACAGTTTATCCTCACATTTCTAGTTATATTGGGAACTTAACATTTTACATAAATCTATACATGGTCAATGCAGAACAAAATAGTTTTTAATATATCAAGAGAAATTTAAATGGAATTTGCATTCCATCTGATATTGGCTGACAGAAAAAAGTCATTATTATTAAATTAAGATTGTGGATTTTGCTAGAAAAATAGCATAAATAAATTGAAAATATTTATTTAAAGAAACAATAATCCTACCCTTACCAGCATCACAGTTCATCTGAAAGGCTGGTTTAGAGTAGAACAATAACCTATTGGGGTGAGAGTGTCTTTTCTGTAGCAATGAAAATAACCCAAAGTTTTCCTAAGAATATGTTTAGTGATTTCATTAAAGTTTTAAGACTCCCAAACCATGAATTTTTCTTTTCATTTTTTTAATTTTGAATTTTTTATTGGATATTTTATTTATTTACAATACAGATGTCATCCCCTTTCCTCATTTCCTCTCCCTAGAACCCTCTATCCCATACTCCCTCCTCCTTTATGCTTTTATACCATCTTAGTTACATGCATGTTTTAATGTCAGTTCTAGGTTGAGGATCTAACAATACAATAGATGCAAATAGTCAAGGAACAAGCAAGGCAATAAACACAAATAGTCAAAGAATAAGCAAGGCATTAAATGTAATTACATGAACACTCTCGTGATCACTGTTTCTAAGGGCTTATCAGGATGACCAAAGTATCTGAACCTATTTCCCTATCCTAGGCAAGGTCATTTTTATGTCATTTTTATTTTCCTTGTAGATTCCTGTCTGAAATTATTTCTTTGTTCTAGCTTAAGATTTAGATTCCTGCCTGAAATTACCTCTTTGTTCTCGCCTAATGTTAGATTCCTGCCTGAAGACTACTTCCTTGTCCTTGGACAATGTCATATTCCTACCAAGCAGCCCATTTCCTTGTCCTTGGCCCATGTTAGACACTTACCAAGAAGCCCCAAAATCTTTCTGTCTCTCCCACATTTTTATTTCATTAACAAGACTGAGCCTATCTTAGGTCATTCTGATGAGAATGCCTTCCTTACCCATCATGGAATATGCATTATCAAAAGCAATGCACTTCTGTCTTATGTTGGTAAGGCTCTGTGCAGAATCTTAAGAATCCTCAGCCCTGGCTTGCCAGGCTGTTAATTTAATAACTCTTTCAGGGGGTCTATTTTCAGTTCCAAGCCATGTACTTTGGCTGTCAACTTGTTGATGAAGTTAGAGACAAGCTTTAACACGATGGGCAGGAGTAAAAGTATTCCCAGGACAAAAAGGGCTAGCACGATCAAGCTATATATGCTATTCTTGAAGCTTGACCGAAATAGAAATACTGACCTAAGGCCATGGGTATTTTTATCAGACATCAGTGCTCAGCAGAGCAGCATTATTTAAATTTATTGGCTCACAATCAAAGTTAAATCATCCAGAGAGTTATTGGAATTATGCCAAATACACTGCAAGTGTCTTTAAACTTTTTCCTAATTATAATGATTACCACTGTAAATTTTAGAACTACCATGAATCCAATAGTATTTGGCATGACACTCAAGATGGCTCCTTACTCTTAAACTCTGAACCTCCTTCCAATAATTTAAATAGAATAAAGAGCATCAACCCATAGTTCCAAATGCCTATCTAAGTCCTCTTAAATACTCAATACATTAGTAACATTTTTGCTAAATGATTAACAAAAGTAGCTGCCTTAACTTCTTTTGTCAAAGCAATTGAGAAGCAGTGATGCTAGCAATTAATTTAATTAAAGCTGTTATACCAGCAATAATCAAACCCACTACCCTCTTGCTTCTGCTTAAAGCCTGAATCACCTCTTCCAGTACTTGCAAGGTTTTTCAGAAGACCACATTTATGTAATACTCAGGACAATAAAACAAAATCTGGCTGATAGACCCCCATAACAGACATAACAGACAATTAGAACGTGTACAATCAATGCAACTTACATTAAATACTGTAGAAGAAACAAAAGTATTTTTAACTTGACAATTAAAAGAGCCTTAACACATGTGCTAACACATGAAATCCAGATCCTGCCCCAAGTTTATTCTTGCTAACATAATATCATAGAGAACTGCAGCTAATTTCCAAATATGTCTCTGAAAATGTCCAGAAACAGGCTTCCAAATGAAGACTGTTATTTTCAATATTGGATTGATTTCTAGACCCGTCCATAATTGAGTCTGAATAACTGGTCACATTTAATAACAATACAAAAGGCATTATAACTTCTCTTTTTGATTCTCTGTTCCACAAGGTCTAAGAACTTGAGGCAAGGCAACTTGTCCCATCAGAGGTATAGGTAAGCAATACTGGATCTGGAACATATGTCCAATACAGCTTCCCAGTCACCATTGTCAGGGCACTCAGCAACCTCACGGGTCAGTATCGTTCTTTGTCCTGGCATCAGCATGTCTCACCTGTCATTCTGGAGGCCACCATGCTCCTTCAGCATCTGCAGAAAAAACACAAACATACCCTCTTCCCCATATTTAATACCTGATTGGGATTATGCCTTATGCCAGTAAGTAGATCCGTCTCTTTCACCTACTCATATGTATCCCTAGTTGTAGAGTGCCATAGACACTCAGCAGAAAGTTCTGTGGCATCCAAATTTAAAAATAAATAAATAAATAAATAAATAAATAAATAAATAATAAATAGAACATGATTTAAATAAATTTGTGGTGTATAGAGATATATCTCCTCCTTTTTATTTTATAAAGATATTGTTTTAAAGTTCCATGGACTCGTTCCACAGTCTCTTGTCCTTGACAATTATAAGTAATCCCTGTAACATGAGTAATGTTAAATTGCTGCTAAAAAGTCTCAAATGTTCGACTGCAAAAGCCAGTTCCATTTTCTTTTATTTTTGTTTGTTGTTGGTTTCTCTATACTTCTGGGCATGTTAGAACTCCTGGGAGTCCAGCCTTCTCTTGGTTTTGGGGTTTGGGTGCAGAGCTGAAGCCTTAATGCTGCTCCAGGCATAGGTGCCTCCATGAGTTTTTCAAAACTACATCCTGGACTCATGTTTAGAAATCATTAACAGCAACTAGTAATTCTAATCAATAAACAAAATTTATAATCATACTTTAAAAATAGGGTTATTTTTAAATTGGGGTTTTAAATTGGGTTTAAAAATTGTTGTATTTAATAAAAAAGACAAAAACAAAATACTTCATTAAGTAATGAGAATGGCTGAATATGAATAGAGTGATAGTAGAGAGAGTGGGAAACAGAGAAAACTAGGGAAGAGTGGAGACAGTTAACCAAAATTAAAGGTGCTTGAAAAGCCAACTGGAAATATAGTAACTTGGTGGCCAATTAAATATTATAATTAGAAGTGATGATGTTACAAATATATGTAACAAAATAGAATGTTTAAAGGGAATATCAGTGTAAGGGCTTAGGGGGCTAACTGGCCATAACTCAGGGATGTGTCAAGATGCTTTATGGAAACCCACTGATTTATAAGCTAATTACAAAACACAATAGTTTTCATTTTATTTAAGAAATTTGCATAGAGGTATTAAGGCATAGGTAAACAATGTCATGTTCAGAAAAAAATGCATTATTAAATGAAAAAGCATAGTGTTACACAAAGGGTACTTCCTGTGAGTTATTGGTCAGAGAGGCCATAGAAGACTGCAATAACAACTCTACCATAATTAAATGTTAAGTCCCTATTTGTATAGACACCATACACTTTGGTAGTAGGACATGGGTAATTATTTTCAAACTTACTGGGAAACTTCCTTTCATAGTCCTGGTAGGTATTATGTAGGTTCACAAGGGATCAAAGATATTGAAAATCTTACCAAGGTTTGAAACCCCACATTTGAACACTGGGCTGTTAGGCAAGATGTGTCCACTCTTGCAGTAATAGCATTGCTGTTTGGAGATAACCAATTTCGGGTTTGGGTTTAGAGGCCTGATACACCAATGTCTAAGATTATAGTGCCATAGACACTATAGAAAAAGGTACTCTATTATTCTATATATCCATGTTCTGAAACAACCTTCTAAATATTTGTGTTTATAACCATAGATTCCTAATGTTTGTAACTTTAATTAGCAAAGATTCTTAATGCAGTAGGTAATGCAGTCTCATTACTTTTCAAAGTGATGAGATTATAACTGCATTCTTATTCCTAAAAAACATTTCCATACTGTTCTTTGATCTAGGATAATCAAGGGAATTATCAGGAGTGAACAGAAGTATACAGAGACTGGAGAATAGGAAGGGATGCTGCAAATTACTTTCTTTGGTATAAAACATTGTTGTGGTACTCATAAACTCACAGCAGCTATGGCTATGTGTACATGATCTGCACAAAATCAAGCCAGGAAAATTACAATACAGAGATGAGTAAGAAGCTCATATGTACTACCCTAGCTAAAGAGTTACTGGCAGATAAGGGAAATGTATTACTTTTCTTGGGGACTGTGTACATTGGTAGGTTGCCTATGATTCAGTATATTATCTAGAGCCTAGCACATATGGGCAGAAGTTATTCAATTCAGTGCATACCTCAACCCTCAACCCCTCACCCTCATGCACATGGACATGGGATTGTAAGAGGGAAATGTTGGTGTGAGCATGTGTGTTATATAATAAATACACATGTATTTTACTATATCACTTAGAACTACAAACTGACGTCCACAGTTTCAGAGTTTAAAATGTAAATAGTCAAAAAGCTATTTTGTGATTGCTGCAACAACGTCTCACAATGTAGTCCTGGCCAGTTTGGATCTCACTATATCAAGCAAGGTGGCTGAAATCTGATATAAATCTGTTGACTTGTACCTCCCAAATGATGTTATTAAAGACATGCATAAGTATGCCAGTCCCAATAACCAATTTTATCTCTATATACCAGGAATAATTATGTGCACATTAAAATTAAAAAGTACATTCATATGCCATCAATGGAAAGAAGATAAAAAAAATCTAACAATTTACAGGAGTTTTATGATAAAAACTATAAAATTTAAAGAATATTCAACTATTATTTCTACAAATGTTCAGCAAGGTTTGCATGTTCATTAAACTTCCAGATCCTTAAAATTTTCTTTGGTAATATGAGAAATTCACATGCCCACTCCAAGGTATATTTTATGTAGATATAATAATCAGATTGCAGTTTGGCAGAGGCAGTGACACAGAGCTCTGTGTCTCAATATAGTGATAAAGATATCAACCAATCTTAGCATACCCAATTAACTTTTACAAGAAATTCAATGAAAGAATACCCTCAAAAATAAATACCACTGGATATATTTACAAAAAGCAAACCAACAAACAATGCAAGTGGATGGACATAGAAAATGCCATCCAGAATGAAGTAAACCAGACCTCATTGGACATGTAGGACATATACTCACTTATAAGTAGATATTAGCCATAAAGTAGAGGATTAATCATTCTATATTCAACAGACCCAAAGAAGCCAAAAAAAACCCAAAAAGGGCCCAAGGAAGATGGCTGAATCTTTACTGGAAGCAAAATAGATAAGGGAGTCAATGGAAGGAGAGAACTTGGTAGAGGAGTGTATGTAGAGGCAAGTGGGTTGTGGGGATGATACTTAAGGAGAATAGCTGGGGAGCAATCTCTAGCACATGCCAAAGTCCTGGGATGGGGAGAGACCCCAGAGGTTCTATGGGAGTGACTCTAGCTGAGAGTCCTAGCAGTGGAGAACATGGATCTTGAAATGTCTACTTCCGGTAGCCAGGCAGGACCCCCACTAGAAGGATAAAGACACCAACTCATTCCCAAAACCTTCAACCCAAAATGTGTCCTGCCTACAATATGTACAGCGACAAAGATAGAGCAGAGACTGAGGGAATGGCCAACCAATGACTGCCCCAAATTGAAACCTGTCCCACAGGCAAGAACCAATCCCTGACACTATTAATGATACTCTGTTATGCTCCAGACCGGAACCAAGCATAACTGTCCTCTGAGAGGCTCGACCCAGCAGCAAATGGAAAGAGATGCAGAGACTCACACTTAAACGTTAGGTGGATTTCAGAGAATCTTACAGAAGAGTTAGAAGAAGGATAAAGGGTCCTTAAAAAAAAAAACAGAGACTCTACACCAACATAGTTAATTAATCTGGATCCTTTAGGGCTCCCAGAGACTGAATCACCAACCAAAGTGCTAGTACCCAGGACTCTCTGGAAGTATGTCGCAGATGTACAACTTGGTCTTCATCAGTGTCTCCCAACAACTGGAACGGGAGCTATCCCTGAGCCTGTTGTATGCCTGCCTGTGGATCCCGGGTTGCTACCTGAACAACACATCTGGCTGCAGTAGGAGGGATGCATTCAGTCCCCTAGAAACTTGTTTCCGGGGCTGGGTGGGGTGGAGAGTGGGGGGTTGTGATAGTGATAATGGGTGACACCAAGAGAGGGGTTCCTCTTCTCAAAAGGGAAGGAAAAGTGGAATAGGGGAGGACTTTTGTGTGGAGGTACTGGGAGGAGATGAAGGGCTGGTATTGGCTTGTAAAATGAATAAATAAATACAGTTTAAAAAGAAGAAAACTTTGGCAGAGATTTAATTATAAAATTTAAAAATTATAGAAGAATGTCTTCAAAGTCTAAGACTTAGTCAAGGGTCTTTAAATTTGATAATAACAGAAGTATCCATAAAAGACAAAGTATGTAATTTAAATTTCACTCAATTCAAATTTTGGTTCTACAAAATACACTTACAACACCACAATGATGCACTATGGACAGGGAGCAATTATTTATAACACACATATCCAACAAAATATTATCATCATGAATGCCAACATACATAATTGATTTGTAGTTTTTTGAAGTGCTATCAGAAATGGCCATTTTTCTGAGGTGAATATACAACTGCCAATAATTTACAAAAATAATTAGCATGCTTTATAATAGGAAAATAAAAATTAAGCCATAATAAAATATGATCTGCTCTTATAATGGTTAAAGTAAAATTGTTACAGCGCCAGACATGAGCATGGATACTGGGCTGTTCAAACTTTCATACCTTTTATGTTAAAGAAAACTAAAATCATACTGGAAAAGCAGCTGCAAAAAATGCTAAGCCTGAATATGCAGTTATCAAAATTAATCAACAAATTTTGATAATGCAAATGTTCTAAATTGACACTTCTGATGTCAATAATCTGGTGTAAAACTATACGTTATGTAACAAGGTACTAAATTGGGAAGGGCTCAAGCACATCTGAACGTAAATCCAAAGTTATCTTAGGCTAAAAATGAAGGTCTTTAATGGGAGGGAGAAAATGGAAGGTAAGGGGTGGATGTAATACGCTCAAAGTATATTATATAAATGATGGGTGAAAATGTCCTTATGGAACTAATACATGGAAAGAATAAGTATTATTAATCAACTAAAATTTTAGGTTCAGTTAAAAATAAATGCAACTCAGATATAAAACCTATTTCATGTGCCTTTTAAGGATAGAGTTATACATTTCAAGATTTGAGTTCTAATTTGGAGTGCATTAAGAAATGATTGAAGTGAGGGAAAATGATTGCAACTCTCACATACAGTATCTCCATGAAGTCACAGATAGCCACTAATTAGAGGACATTTATAGAAGAGCTGTATTCTTTGATTGCTCCCAAGTCCCTTTCATGAATTTTAATAACTTTGCTGGCTTTGCATTTGGCACACCTTCAATATGGAGAGCCAAATATCTTGAATACAAATTTTTAAATTTCTCATTAATCATTAAGAAGTGAGATGCTTTGTTGAAACTTTTGACAGTACTTTATTTTTTGTTGTTTGAAATTATACTTACATCATCCCTCCCTAGATTTTTCTCCCTATAAACACTCATTTGTACTCTCTTGAAAGAGAGTATTCACTTTCAAGCCCATGGCTTATTTTTCTTTAGTGGTTATCATATACTATATATATATTATACATAATATAAAATTTATATATCATATAGAAATACACATATACACATATAAACTGCTCAGTCTGTATAGTGTTACATGTATGTTACAGGGCTGTTATTTTGGAATTGGATAACCAATTGGTGGGCGTTTCCTTGGGAAGACTATTTCTCCCATTGTCTGTGTTTCTTTGAGTTGGGTTCAGGTCTGTTGAGATTTCTTTGAAAAAGAGGGAGACCATTACGGAAAACCACAACCAATCAAAATGCAGAATTGTGGAGCTCAGTCCCACTGGATGCAAAGAGAATTCTACCCCTAAGATTCAAGGATTATTGTGGAAGAGGAGGTGAGAGATTGCAGGAGCCAAAGCATAAGGGAGTTTGCTGTGAGATTGTGTCTCCTACAAATATCAAAATCTACATCTTTAATTTGTGACAAATATGACTTCCTAAACCGGAGATGAACAAAGATGTCACCAATAGACATGATGGTTCTCTTGAAATCTTTTGCATATGTGAAAAATATAATTAATTTGATCCATTTTATAACTAGATACCCAAATTATACTGACCTCTAGAATTATTTCAGAAAACTGGAAACACTTTAAAAATAGGAAATAATACTGAAAAATTTTCAAAATTTCTCTTCATTTCATACAGGTTTAATTCAGTACAGAATGTGCACTAAATGTACCTTGAGGTATTTCACTTATCATTTTAAATTCTACATTTGTCCATACTATAGCAAGCAAATGAACTTGCAGATCACTGGTTGCCAAAGAGTCTCACTTTAAAGCACTAAATCTTCTAGGGCAAAAGTATCATAATCACTAAATGGTCTTGCTCCTACCATCACTTCTCTCACTCTACACTGAAATATCAAAGAAACTGATTATAACACCAGGAAAGAAATGCCACAGCAAAGGGTAGATGAGTTTATCACCGAATGTGGGGGTAAGCAGGCTCAAAGCTGCTGCTTCTGTGTGCTTTTCTCTGGGCTGCCAGCAGAGGATGTCATTCATATTTAAGGTGTTATTTCCTGCTTGAAATAATCTGATTAAGAAAGTCCTTCAGATAAATGCCTAGAATATTGGATTTTACCTCATTCCACATCCAGCTAAACTGACAAGCACCTTTATCTGTTACAACAGAATAGCATCTGTGTTGGAAAAATAATAGTACATAGAAGGGAAAGGATTTAAGATGTAAGTAATAAAATATATTTAAGTATGTTTGTTATTTTTGTGAGTCAGGTCAACTTGTGAAAGCATTTGAGGATTTCTGTGCATATATGGTAATCTTAAATTGGTCTTAAAATACTGATTTAGCACTGACTTTAAATTATAATTAGAATATTCTGCAATTCTTTTGGTCTTACTTAATTCATTTATTTCATTTAAATTTAATATTTTTGACAATTTTTTATATCTAGAAAATGAAATGTTCATGGTCAACTACCAGTATTCTTCTATCTTCACTTCCAGACCTGCTCCCTTGCCTCTTGTTTTCAAAGGTATTCTTCTACTTTCACACTTTTCTTTTCCTCTCTCCCTCTTTCCCTCCTTTTCTTCCTTTATTCTTTCCTTCTTTCTTTCCTTCATTCCTTCATTGTCCATCTGCCTTCTTTCCTTTTTTTGTACACACTAATTTTATTTAGAGCTACTTATATAAAACTATGATTTTTTAATTTTATTTTTAAATAATAACAGGTAGGAGATCTAGAGTTCAGGTCTAATACACTTCCTATTTCATTTTGCCCTTAGTAGAAAAAAAAAGGAAGCAGAAAACTGATAAATCATTATTTCTGCTCTTTTCCACAATGTATTGTGTGAGCTAGATAGCTTTATTTACTCTAAGTTTGCAAGGCAGCTGCCTTCACTACTTGTCAAAATGATGAGTTAAAATACCTGAGAATTATTAAAGCGAACGGTAATTTTATTTGATTTCTCTGCCTTCATAAAGCCCCTTAAATTGTTCAGGATTCTGTTTAACCCAATGGTGCTCACAAAGGAAGCAAAATAGCACCCAAGCAAAGCAGCTGAATGTAATGGACCCCGGGGAAATGCTTTGATGTTTTGCAGCGGGTTTGGGATGGGTGCCACTCTTTGTTCTTTTTGAAAGTAGGCATGCTGTTGAGAGAAATCTAAAATGAGAGGCTATTGCTGCATAGATTATTTACAGATGGGAATCTGTGCATTCAAGTGTTTCAAGTAACAATGTACACTTTGAACCTGCATTTTGTGGGATATTGAGCATGCTCTTCAAAAACGTTTGAAGCTGAGGAAGCAAACTTTAATGAGTAAATCTATAAAAGTAGAAAGTTAAATCAATAAAGTAATGCTTGTCATTTCAAGGTTTTTGTCAATTGACATCAGATATGTCAAGTACCAAGGACTGAAGAGTCTTTCAATCTAGTATTTTATCCTGATCTACATCTTATTTTCTCTATACATATAGTCTGTGGGAAACAGAATGCCAGCTCACTAATAAAATCAGAGACACATGGGTAACCCTATAACAGAAAGTGACAATTGAGTGAATATAATAAAGTGTATACACTGATTTTTTTTTAAAGATTCAACTTTTGAACAATTATTTGCTTTGAGGCACATAAATGGCTTACATACTTACATAAAAGGAAATAACAGGGAATTACTGCATTATCTACAAAGGCATCTTTTACTTTGGAAGCTGAAGCCAGTGCCAGTAGAATCCGGCAGACTTTGAAATCTTGTCATTTCCTCTCACAACCAGCCTGTGGGCATACATCAAAAAGAGCCATGTTAACAAGAGCACTGATTGCAGCACCCAGGTCTTCATCATTAGCACTCAGATTCTTTATGGGGTCACGTTATTAGAAGGTGTGCATTAGGGTGTCCTATTTTTTTGCCTTTCATGTTTTACTCTTGGTCGATCCACTTGAGTTGCTTGTGTAAGAGCAGTCTCTCCCTCCTCCACCAGATCATGAAGGGATAATTGTAAGCATCAAACCTCAGTTGTGCAGTTGGCATCCCAATTCACCCACCCACCAAGCCTTAATCATGAGTTTGGTCAGAGAATTGAAGATAGTTAATATGCTTTCTTTCTACACAAAAAAGCCATTCTATTACCACAATTGAGAGGAAGCCAAAATAGTATGGGGTTCCTCAAGCAGCACAAGACAGACAGTATGTCATTCTAGGAAATCAGCTGCAATTTCAAGTGGAAGTCATATCATTAAACAGAGCCAAGTACAATAGCAAAGCAGAAACAGATGTTGTCTTGATTAAAGTTAGTGATGTGTGCCTTGTACAAGTGTGGGCATGTGTGCATTTGTATAGAATGAAGAGCAAGGTAAAGTGAGAGATTCAAACACTATCATATATTCATATCTAGCTCTCTATCTTCATATATATAGATATTGAGAATGGACAAATGACAGAAAGGCAAATCTCACTGTCAGGAAAGGATATCCATGAGTATCAAAACTGACCATAGTATCTCTTCTAAAATAAAACCTAATAGAATAATCAATGTCTCTTCTACTATGAGCACAAGCATATCCATATATACACATATATATGTGGGGCTGTAGCTCGCATGTAGTTGTGGGTCTTGTTGGGCTAAGTTGTGGGTCCCATGTGTCTGCCTCCCCAGGCGGCTCAGGGGGGCAGAAGCACGAGAATTTGACTGAGTTCACTCCACAGGGCACTGGTCAGACGCTGGGCTAGGGGAAGCCACTGAGTTCCACTTTGGGCATGGGAGATTCCAGGCAGAGCTCTTGAATTGGGAGTCTCTAGGCCAAGGCAGCTGGCTGGAGACCAGCTGGTCTCAGCCCTTGAGCACCCAGGCGCCTCTGAGAGACTGCAGAAGCATTGAGCCGGGGGCATACGGGCTGGACCGGCCTGCAGCTGAGAAGGATGAGAGAGAGAAACTCCAGCAGCACCCCATGGGGTAGGTGATTCAATAGCTGGGTCATGGCTGGCTCGGCTAGCTTGCTTGAGTTGACAGGCCTCTGTGGCTGGAATGTAGAGAAGTCCTCCTGAAGGAGATTAGGTGACTCATTGGTTGAAGGCCCCCTCTATGGTTCTCCACGGCAGGCCACAAAGACAAGAGGAAGTACATGATTTTAAAAGGTTTATTGTCATGGCAGAAAGTGGATGAAGCTGTACCCGTGTTCTCAGGGTGGGCCTGAAGTTAAATACCTTTTGTGAATGGGAGGTGGGTCTGGGAAGGCATGCTTACTTAGCTACGCCCTCTGGCCTTTGGGTATCTCGTTAATATGGAGATCTCTTAAGGCTCTGAGGCCTGTAGTCCTGCTCTCTTCCTGTGCTATGTGACCCAAGGCCATAAACCTTTCTTTGGGAGGTGCTATGGCTGGCTGAAGTTAAGTGAGAGGAACCAGGGCTCAGGAGCAAGGCCGAACTCCTACTCTCCCATTAGTGTATCTGGGGTTCAAGGCCTGCACTCGACCAGGTACCCAGCTGCCTCTCACAAGCATATATATATATATATATATGCTTGTATATTAGTGTTAATACATTATTAAGTTTATATATAAGACATTACAGATTGAGAGAAACAAAAGTATCATTCACTGAAGAGCTAAAGTGTAAATTTTGCCACCTAGTGTCTTTCAAAAGAGATTTAGGAACACAGTGTTGGCACCAAAAATCAGAAAATGAAGATGCAGAAGAGTGAATGGTTCCCTGCTGTGTGCTTTCTAGACTGAACAATTCTCAAGGACCTTCTTATCAGCAAGAGCTTCAGGGCTTTTGGTTTCAATTCCACTTGTGATCATGAGAGACCAGTTGCATATTGGAATGTCTATGCATGCATAATTACACTATCAAATCATCTGTTAATTTTTGTGGCTGGCTAGGGAGAAATAAGAAGGCAGATGAAGCAAACCACCAGATTCAAGTAGGGAATGTTCTTCTAAGTATCATTTCATCCACAAGTTTTAATCTAAGAGTCAAGTCTCTTCTACTTCATGCTGAAAAAGTGTGAAAAAACAAACAAGGGTGATAGAAATCTAATCTAATCTCTATGATTGTATTTCTTTGGGCATTTAAGTTGGCCATACCATATCTTCTGAATGAAAGAATGCTTTTCTCTTCTACAAGTGAAGCAATGTGGTGATCACAAAGGAATATGATGCTGAGTATCATCAATTCTGAAAAATCCTTATCCAGGTGAAGATTAAAGAGACCAATTTCATTGATTTGTTTATTGGGATATTATGTCATCAAGTTGGTATTTACACGTTCTGGTAAACCATTGCAATACTGACATATACTTCACAGTTTCAAAGGAATAAAACATTCTATTTATATTCCTATATATAGAATATTAAATCTATGGAATATTATGTAAGATAGTTAATAAGATACCCTATAAAAGAACTATTATTTCAAAAATTTAACATTCATGTGGTTCAAATGATACCAATTTTTAAATTCTCAAACCAAAGTGGAGAATTTTTTCTTTTATTTCTCTCTTGATTCTTGACTAATTGTCAAATGGCTTATACCCTCTGATCATACAGCCCTTAATTTCTAAATATAAGGATTAAAATATAAGTAATATAATACACATATGCCCAAAGATTTCTTAAAATGCTCACTAATGTTATCAGTCTTTATATTACCCATGTGGTTCTCTTAAAACACATTGGTTCACTGAAAAAATTCCACTGACAACATAATCTTTAAATATACAAGATCAGCTCATCTTATCTAGAAGAAAAAATTCTGAAAATATATTTTGAAGTAATCTTATTTATACCTGATGAAATGGAAAAAATTTACTATTGTGATCTGTAGAAACCACAGCAATATCCACAAGCTGAAATAATGAAATAATTGTAGCCATCATTTTAAATCTATGGGTTTCTTATTGATTGTGGTAATGAATAGAGGTGAGGGCATTTTCTTTGTATCCCAAGAAGGTTTCATATATAATGGACTATATTACTATGAAGTGGTGGTCTAGAGAAATAATTTCTCACTGTGGAGGTGAGAAAGTATTATTAAAAGCATATGATACTATGAGCCTTTCTTCCAGTAAGATGATGGTTAATCAATTTCTGGTAACAGACTGGATTAATATTAGTTGTTATCTTATTTACTTCTTGCAGATGGGTTTTAGCACTTTATCTATTTAAAAAGTCATCTGAGTATATGGACTTGCCCTTCTGGCTCACTAAGTATTTTTGTGGGTTGCTTAGTCAATTTCCTGCCAAAAAAGTGCCAGAATGGTTCTTCATATTCCAGAGAACTAAGGCATAGAAAATTCATAGTAAGTCTCCTATTAAAATGCTATACATGGTGTGATATTTTAATGAATGCTTAGATCAAGCACATGGACTGTTCTTTTAAGTGCTTCTAATTCATATTTGAAGGAGAACACATGTAGGGGACAGAATAAAAAAAATCACAGATAAGCTTTATGTTTTCACTCCTTTTATAACACATTATTTCCCCACAAACACCTTAAAGGAAGTCCTTAATATTCAGTTGTTCATGACTTTGTCATCTCTCTCATCTTATCTATGTGAACCATTCATGCATGTACTTAGAGAGATATTCTAGGTTCAGAGAGCATGCATCAGCTGATGATATTTATATATGATTTAATAGTACTTTTATTCATGTGTTTCTTAATGAATAATCGATTCAATTAGGCGATAAAAAGCTGAAATAAGTTAAACAAATGGTACAGTTTAACGATAACAAATATTGTGTTTCAACACTGAATAAATGCTTCCTAACTGGCTATCTTAGTTCCATGAGAAGGAACCCACATCTGACATTTCTTAGGTAACCAAGAACTAGAAACAAAGTAGTCAGAGAGTTAGGGCAAAACCAAACATGACTGTCTAAAACCAAAACTAATATGTTTCCTAATGATATTGTGCTTATAACATACTCTGTGATTTATCCAGTCATCAACAGAGATGTTTCCTCTGGCAGCAGATGGGAACATATGCAGAGAACCACAGTCAGGCATTAAGTGGCGACCTAAATGGGAGGTTTCCATCATGTCACTCATGTTAGGGGTCAGAACATCTCATGGAAGAGAAGACAGATAGAGTTTAAAACCAGTAAGGATGGAGGATCCCATGTATCAACTGAGCAAGGCAGTTTTGATCTCACAGAGACTGGAGTAGCAAACAAGGGCCTTCATGGGTTTATACCAGGTCCTCTGTGTTATATCATAGTTATTAGCTTAGTATTTTTGTGGGACTCTGGACTGCGAGAATGAGTGTGTCTCAGACTCTGGTGCCTGCTTTTGGTATTCTTTTCTTCCTGTTGGGTTGCCATTTCCAACACTGATATAATAATTTTTGCTTCATCTTATTCTATTTCATCTTGTCATGTTTGCATATTATCTCTGAGATGCCTGTTCTTTTCTAGTGAAAGATAGAAAGGAAGTGGATCCAGAGCTCGGAGAAACTGGGAGAACAAGATATAATCTGAATATATTTAGAATAGAAAATCTATTTTAAATCAAAGGAAAACACTGAAAAAATATTTTGCTTGAGCATTGGCTATAGAACTGGTAACAATGAGATCAATATTATAAGTAAAAAAGAAAGCTAGCTAGCCTGAATAAATTGGTTTTGCTGTGATTAATTTATAAAAGTTGCAGCAAACGCTCTCAAAAACTGATCTTCTGTTTCTTCTAAGAAAAAATGGCTTAATATTTGGCCACTTATTAATTGTGGAAGGTTTTCAGAACATAATCAGAGATAGTAAAATTTTACTCTGTGTGTATATTAAATTACTTCCAAGTGATTTGAATTCTGAAAATAAAGTGAGGGCTTCTTGTTCTTGTTGTTATTGCTGTTGTTGTTGTTGTTTTGTTGCCTTTAAAGCATTAAATGCATGTTTCAAACAATTAATGTCCCTTGATATATAGGGCTGGTTATCTTAGTAAAGAGTTTGTTTTGGCTATTATTTGAAACTCTAGGGAAAGGCAACCTATTCAAATGTCTCTTGTCAGTGTGGGACACTGGACTTATCAGTAAAATCAATAGCATATCATATTTTTGAGCATAGAGAATTTTCATCACATTTATCCTTAGATGAATAAAATGAGATTGTCTACATTCCAGAGAATTCAGACATTTTAAAAATAGCCCTCACATCTAGTTGTGTTCACAGTGGTGCAAATAGGAAAAGTTCAATACTCATGGTAGACTTAGATTCAGACTCTAGAGTATCTGAGTCTCTCAAGTCAATGGTACAACTGAGCTCAGATGCAGAGCTGAGTTACCAGGATGAAAACAAGTTACATTCAGCACCCACCTTGTAATGTGGGCAACACATAAACTGATAATGAGGATAAGGCATTAAAGAGCAGAGAAGAAATTGATGCCTCTCTTTTCCAGCTGAGACTCATAGCAGTGGGAGATATGGAAACTGAAACGGCCAGGCCAACTCCTGTAGGCAAGAAGAACTTCCAGTGAAGGGAAGGTGATATTTTAACCCACCCACAAAACCTTAGACCCCAAAATTCTTCTGCTTACCAAATGCATAGGGGTAAAGATGGAGCAAAGATTGCAGGAATGGCCAACCAATTACTGGCCCACCTTGAGACCCAAATCATGGGAGAGAGTCTACCCATGACAATATTAGTCATATTCTGCCTAGCTTTTAGACAGGAACTTAGCAAAATGTCTCCTGAGAGGCTTCATCCAACAACTGATGGAAACAGATGCAGAGATCCACAGCCAAACATCAAGTGGAGCTCGAGGATTCTTACAAAACAGTCACTACAATAGGTGGAGATAGTATGGAGGGAGCCAGAGAAGTTAAGGACACCACAAGAAGACCGAATAGAGTCAACTAACTTGTTCCCATGGGGGCTGGTAAAAGTCAAACCATCACTGTAAAGCATGTAGGGGCTTGTCCTAGGCCCCCTATATATTTCTAGCAGAGTGCAGCTTGGAATTCATGTGGGTCTCCTAACAATCAAAGGAGGAGCTGCCTCTGATTTTGTTGCCTGTGATTAGACACCCTTCCACTAGCTGGACTTCCCTGTTCGGCTTCAGGTGGAGAGGTCGTGACAAGTCCTGCTTCGACTTAATGTCCCAGGGCAAGGTGGTACCCAAGAATGGCTTATCCTTCTCTGAGAAGTGGAGGGGTATTATGTAATACGGGGAGGGGTTAATGATGGTGGGACTGGGAGGAGAGGAGAGAGTAAAGGTGGCGATCAGGATGTAAAGTTTATAAATAAATTAAATAAATTAAATAAATAAATAAATAAATAAATGTAAAATGAAACAAAAAACAAAACGAAAATACAGCCCTTCATTCAGATAAAAGTTTTGTAGATAGAGAATTAAGAAATGAGATTGAGTTTAACACACACCACACACAAGCACACACACACCACAATGCTCCATATAAAGAGATGGGATTTTACTGTCATTTCTAGAAATAGACAGTCTTTCTCTCACTGTGTAGGCAAATTTGATCTTGAGTGTGAAAGAGCCTTGTTACTTTCCTCTTCTCTTTGTTATTACATTTATTATTTTATTATTTTGGAAATGTTTGAAACATTGTGTGAAGGTACTTATGCATGTTGCCTTTGTCAACAGAAAGCCAGTTAGGATAAAGACATCTGCTTTTCAAGTTATTGAGAATGGAAGATTTTAATCATAATGAGACACCCCTTCTCCATTATTTTGCCCTTATCTCTTCCCTTTCTCTTTCCCTTTCCTTCTTTCTCTATTTCCTGAGATCACTTTTATCTATCATATATATATATATATATGTGTGTGTGTGTGTGTGTGTGTGTGTGTGCACATGTTTGTGTGCATAATGTATTCAGTCTTGTATTTCTATGTATATCTATGCATCATTTCAAGTGTGATGTTGCAAAAAATAATTGATTAATAAATCAGGACCTATATATAGCATAGTTACACATGTATATTCTAAAATGTATGGTTGATATCATTTTAAGTTTTCACACAGATTAAAATAATAGCTTTGAAATACTAGAAATAATAAATTATTACCAGAAATAAAAATATTCTATATCTAGGGTGTCTGTAATTAGAATTTGTAAATATTGACATGTTATTATTATTTTTAAAAGTCGCAATTGTATATACATGATTTTCTGTTTTTTTTCCAATTTTTAAAAAAATTATGGTTGAATTTGAATTTGAGTAAAGATGCAATGTGAAAGTTATTTAAGAGTTCTAGTTAATAAATTTTTGGCATATTTTACTTTATAATAACTTAAAGACAAAAACCTTTGAAACTCTTACCATCTCCAATATAAGAAAAAAGCAGTTGGAAAGCAAATTCGTGGTTTTTTGCATTATGGTCTGAGCATCCATATAAACAATCAAATCTGCTATTCAAAAGCAAATTCTCATGAAGCAAAGACAGTGGCTAATTGAGAGTATCTGATGCTAAAAGAAGATTAACTTCAAAATGAAATTTCATGCAGCATCATGTGAGAAAGCTGCTGATGCTACAGCAGTTCAGAAGTGGAAATAGTGCTGGAAATGCCATTTCTCACTCAACCACAATATTATTGCAAGTTTTGTAATTAACATTTTCTCTAGTAAAACTGTTTCACAGTGTATAAGAAAAGGACAAAAATGAATCTCTTGGGGTTGCGCATGTAAGTATGTACAGAAAGCAAATGCACAGCCCAGTAAGCATTCCTCAAACTGCTTGGCCTTCCAGACCTTACACAGCTGCTGGGGGGTTTTGTTTTGTTTTTTGGTTTTTTTTGGGGGGGTGTTGTTTGTTTGTTTATTTTTGCCTAAAGGGCAATATCATGCTTTATTGTGAGTTCTGACCTGTTCTTTGTTTTTGTCCCGAACGATGAAGAAATAGCACTAGAAAGACTGATTCAGCCAGAGGACAAAGACAGTCTGAGAGTATAGTGAGTTCATGAGGGAAAGTTAGATAGCAGAAAGGAAAGGGACTAAGAAAAATCTTATGTTAGGTTATTTCTCAGTGCCAAACACTGCTAGTTAAATGCCGGGAATCTGTTCTCTTGGATTGTTGCATCAAAAAGAAGGGAGAGAATTTGTTGTCCCTTTGAAAAATGACTAAGCCAGGACTCAAAGTAACAAATTTAGAAGTTTGCTGGTGTAAGATTTATTAGTATTTTATGGCATGTGTACAGAAACATCTGTATATACCAACACACACACACACACACACACAAACACACACATACACACACCCACATCCACACACACACACACACACACAAACACACACATACACACACCCACATCCACACACACACATACACGGTAAAATCTATTGGTTATGTAAGTTCGCAATTAATGTATAAGAAAAATGTATATACCCAGAAGATATTTCAACATGCAACAGGGCCACATGCTCCACTATGTTTATAGCGGCCTTATTCATAATAGCCAGAAGCTGGAAAGAACCCAGATGTCCTTCAACAGAAGAATGGATACAGAAAATGTGGTACATTTACACAATGGAGTACTACTCAGCCATTAAAAATAATGAGCTCATGAAATTCTTAGACAAATGGATGGAGCTAGAAAATATCATCCTGAGTGAGATGACCCAATCACAAAGAACACACATGGTATGCACTCACTGATAAGCGGATATTAGCCCCAAAACACACAATACCTAAGATGCAACGCATAAACCTCATGAAACTCAAGAAGAAGGAGGAAGACCAAAGTGAGGGTGCTTTTGTCCTTTTTAGAACGAGTATCAAAAGATTCAACCAGAGCTCCCAGGATCTAAACCTCCAGCCTGAGAACAGACAGGGGCAAGCTGTCCTCTGAGAGGCTCTAACCAGCAGCTGACTCAGACAGATACAGACATCCAGAGCCAAACAGTGGATGGAGCTTGAGGACTCTTAAAGAAGAATAGGTGGAAGGATTGTGGGCCCTAAGGAGATAGGAACTGCACAGGAAGATCAACAGAGTAAACCAACCTGAACCCTTGGAGCTCTCAGAGACTGAATCACCAACCGTTGAGCATATCTAGTCTACACAGATCTAGCTCCATGGGCTGAACCTAGGCCTCCCTGCACATATGTTGTAAATGTGCAGCTTGGTTTTCATGTAGGTCTCAAACATCTGGAGTGGGGGCTATCCCAAAACATGCAGCCTGTATATGGAGTATGGTCTTCTAAAAAAAAAACAGTTGTTCAGTTGTTCATGGAATATTATTTTTTTATATCTCTTGTATTCAGTTTGCAACTACTTCATTGAGAATTTTTGTATGTATATTCATGAGGGATACTTGATTTCACTATTTCAATATTATTTGCTTTGTGAAGGAAAAAAAAAAAAAAGAAAAATGAATAGTATTTCTAACATCTTACTAACTTTCCTTGTTTCATGAAAAGAATTGAAATTTGCTTGTTCAGTTATTTTTTTAGCATACCTTATATTATTACTAAATATAGTTACTTTGCTATATAATAAATATAAGTATTGAAGTCAATTGAGCCCACTAATATTAGAGATGTCTTCATGTTTTGCCTCAGGGTTTGTATGTGTGTATTGTTTTTTGGTAGTTCATCAATAAGTTAATTTTTATCTTCAATCATAAAGAAATGTCAATAATATGAAAATTTTCTTAAGTGGCATGCTATTTTGACAACTATTCATTCTTCATTCTTTTCTTTCTTCCCTTGTATCTTAAAAAATAGAATACTAAATGTAACAATAAACTTACTAAATTTTATGTGATAGTTTATGAAAATATTAAATTCTATATCAAAAGAAAAAGTTTCTCAATAAAGTTAAACGTTATTAAAATTCTATATGTGCACATGTTGAATCACTATGTTATCACAGTCATATAAATAGAATTTGTGTTGTTGAATCTTGTGTAGTGTGAAGTTATCAAATATTTAGAGTGCTTTGTCCACTTTAGCTCAAGCATTCTAATTAATTATTTACATGTCTTTCCCATAAATCAGACACTTGGTTAGACTGACAAATGCATGTCTCATTATAAGCTTAATTTGTCTTCAATTTCTATTATTTTCTGGCAAAAAATCATCAAGTCACATTATCTAGAAAAATACAAATACCAATAGAGATTCATTCAATCTGAAGAATGCTATTGGGATTCAGTTTTCAGATTTAGTAACATCATCAAATTCATTGGAAAAATGTCTTGCAATATATCTTTCAGTGTGGCACCTCAGCAGAACTACTTTAAACTGCTTTTAGTAGTTATTATAACTCTGAGTTGTATACTTCAGATGGAACTTTATATAGTCTGCTAAGCATAAAGACATATTTAAAAATCAACCCGTCTTACATTTATTTATGTGGGAAGAACTAACCTATAACTTTTATTACAACAAAACAGGATCCCTCAGTCTCACTGTGTCATCAACAAAGAATAAAGTTGATTGTTTTTATATTTTTCCAATTGAGAGTCATTTTCACCCTTCAGTTTTGAGAATCACAACTATCAATTGATACTTTATAAAGTACTTTAAGCTCTGCTGAGAACCATAACTTACTCATTTTTTTTTCAATTGGGATCCAAAGTTATCTGCATGGGTTATGTTAGCATTCTGTTAAACTCCACCTCCACAGTTACCTAGCAACAGCTAGGTATGCTCCTCCCCAAAACTACCTGGGAACCGGCCAGGTAGCCCTGCCCACTATTATAAGAGGGGCTGTCTGGCCCCTCCTCTCTCTCTTGCTCTCTTGCTCTCTTGCTCCTGTGACCCCGCGCCTGCAGGTCATATCTGACCCTTTCCCCTCCCCACCCGCCACCCCACCCCCCACCCCCCCCACCCCCCAACCCGCGTGGTCATGGCCGGCCACCACCTTCACCTCTCTCTGCTCTCCCCTCTGCCCTAAATAAACTTCTCCTGGAACCCTCTGCCGCCGGTTTTCTTTTTTTTAAATAACAGATATCATGCCTAATTTACAATGTATTGTTGCAAATAGACTCTAGCCAAATGTTAGCACTGAGTTGTTTTTTTTTTTTTTAATGGCAAAGTCAAAGTAAAATAGACAATAAAGGTTCTTTCCTACCTCTTTCCTATACCTCTTGTCCTTTTCTCATTCCTCTGTTATCTTTTTTTTAAGTCCATTGAATTAGATCTCTTATTCTCTTGACTTTTAAAATTAGATTTTAAATCCTAAAAATTATGAAAGATCAATGATACAGTATTGAACACTAATAATCCTGGTAAATCTTATTATATTTTTTTGTATAAGAGATTTGTGGTTTCAAAATAATACTCTCTTGGATACATAGATGTTCTTACTCTCATGAATCATCTCTAAGTCTTTCACTAACTGCTTTGTCAAACACTTAGACTTGATGAATGTCAGTCTTCTAGAGTTGTCATTAGTGATGAGTCAAACTAAAGCTGCATACAAAGAACATGGCCATGTTTTAACTTGGCACTCTTTTATGCTTATTTTCTCAGAATGTTTTTATAACACATGACTGTGGCCTGGTGTGGGATTTGATACTGTTATCTCTTAAGAGATAGGCTATTTTAGCTAATTTTGTCATTTTCCCCCAACATTTTCATTTTAATTTATTTTTCAAGAACTTTCAACAATTACTTTGAATAAGTTGATTTCCTGAATTTCCATTCTCTCCAGAACTGTGACAATGAATCTATAAGTCTAAAATGTTTGTGTATGTTCATCCACCTATATATTCCATACATTTGTGTGCATATGTTTGTGCATTTATTAGTGAGAGTTTTTCTTAGTATTTGCTTATTTTCCTTTTGAGGGAGGATCAAACTGTGTACTTTTGAATGTCCTAGAACACACTAGGTACCAAGACTGGCCTCAAATTCTATTTTTTTTTTTTTTTTGAGAGGGAAACCACATGCATTTTGTTTATTGTGAAAATATACACATTTGTATTTGGCATATGTATATACACTAAAGATATATATTTTTCAGGCTCATAAAACTTAAGGTATAGTTATAACTTCTTCAGCTTAGGGTTTTTATTAATTATTTTATTTGTTTACA